>JAJIBD010006844.1:0-22235 GCA_021461705.1 Cryptotis parvus | reverse complement strand
CGGTAACATCTCCAGATGACCTGTCTCATGCAAGTAGAGCCCAAGGGCACCTGCTTGCTCCAGGAACATAAAGAGCCTCAACCATTCCATCAGGTCATGGGAATGAGGTCTATAATGAGGTCTATAATAGGAGAACACTTAAATGCTTTTGTTAAATGGCCATGAGTTGATAATGATTAAAGCTGAATGAGAGTAGCACCATAGATTTATTGTTTCATTTGCTCTTAAATGTTTGAATATGTTTATATTTTTATTTATTTATTTTTTTGCTTTTTGGGTCACACCCGGCAATGCTCAGGGGTAACTCCTTGCTCTGCACTCAGGAATTACTCCTGGCGGTGCTCAGGGGACCATATGGGATGCCGGGATCGAACCAGGGCCGGCATGGGCCAGCCGTGTGCAAGGCAAAGCCGTGTGCAAAGCCCTACCTGCTGGGCTATCGCTCCAGCCCAAATATGTTTATATTTGGGGGATCAAAGCAATTCTTATTACTAGTTCAATTTATTATCATTTGACTATATGACCTGAAGAATGGTTTGAGGCTCTTCCTGTCCCTGGAGCAAGCAGATGCCCTTGGGCTACACTTGCTTGTGACAGGACGTATGGAAATGTTACTGGAGCTTGCTCAAGCAAATTGATGAACAACGGGAAGACAGTGATACAGTAACTATATGCACTATACTTTTTCTCCTCTCCATTAATATTTTAATGCTGTTATCTCATACTACTCTTGTATATTACTGGCTCTGTATTACTAAGCAATTATCATAGTAAAAATGTAAACATTTATGTTTTTCTTTGTTTTTGGGTCATACCTGGTGCTGCTCAGGGCTTTCCTCTGGCTCTGCACTCAGGAGCACTCCTAGCTAGGCTCGAGTGATGAGTCAACTGCATGCAAAGCAAGCACCCAATCCACCATATTATTGCTTTGATCCCCCAAATATAAACATATTTGGGCTGGAGCGATAGCCCAGCGGGTAGGGCTTTGCACACGGCTTTGCCTTGCACACGGCTGGCCCATGCCGGCCCTGGTTCGATCCCCGGTATCCCATATGGTCCCCAAGCACCGCCAGGAGTAATTCCTGAGTGCAGAGCCAGGAGTAACCCCTGAACATTGCAGGGTGTGACCCAAAAAAGCAAAAAATAAATAAATAAAAATATAAACATATTCAAACATTTAAGAGCAAATGAAACAATAAATCTATGGTGCTACTCTCATTCAGCTTTAATCATTATCAACTCATGGCCATTTGACGAAAGCATTTAAGTGTTTTCCTGTTTTGCTGAATGGAAGCATCTGTGACCTCTCCCAGTAGCTCTCAGATAGTGCCCACCATCAACACTAACTATACCCACCTCCTAACCCCTAGAACCTGTGCATTTATAGGCTACACAGCAAGAGGAAATTAAGGCTGCAAATGGAACTAAGGTTGTTAGTCAGTTGACCTTTAAGTAAAGAGATTATTCTGGATTACTTGGGTTGGCCCAGTGGGGCTGGAAGTGAGAGGGAGGAAGTGGAAGTCAGAGTGATGCAAGGTGGGAAGATTCTGATACTTCTGATTTTGCACCTGGTGAGGAAGAAATCAAGCTACCACCAAGCTAACAAAGGAAGAAACCAAGTTATCATCATGCCATAATGAATGTACTGCCTGACCATATGCATGGGGAAAATGAGAAAGTTTTTTCTTAATGGCTAGAGGAATGAACCCAATTATAGAAATCCAGACCTGGACAGGAACAATGAGCAACAAACAGTGGCAAAATGATGACAGACTGCCAAAGACAGGTGTTTCTTCTTGTTATTACTTAAAGAAAAAACAAGGGGCTGTAGTGATAGTACAGCGGGAAGGCATTTGCCTGCATGCAACCTACCAGGGCTCGATCCTCAGCATCCCATGTGGTCCCCTAGTACCACCAGGAGTAATTCCTGAGTGCAGAGCCAGGAGTAACCCCTGAGCATCCCCAGGCTGATGCTTGCCCCCAAAAAAGACAATTGACTAGGGTCTTAGACATATTTAGACATATTACCTAAAATCACATAGCATACAATACAATGAAGTATGTGTATGTATGTGTGTTTGTGTATGTGTGTGTAGTGTGTGTGTGTGTGTGTGTGTGTGTGTGTATGAGGATGTGTGTCAAAATCCTAGTTACCACTTTGCACAATTTTCCCCTTCTGTTACTACCTTCTGTAATTGGTCATTTAATAAAAATTAATAGCAATTGGACAATTAAATTTCTACACCGTGTTCATACAGTGAACACAAAATTGTCAGTATAATCAATTTCATCTGAGACATGGAAAAAAGGAGGCAGGTCTATTTCCCCAAATAAAACATCTTACCTAGAGCATCCCCTCAGATAGAGGCCACCTCTACATCTCAGAGACTCCTGCAAAAGAGTCAAGTTATATACCTGAAAGGTGCTGGGAGAGAGTGATGTGGACTCCAAAGAGAAAGAGAAGAGAATCAATCAAGTGTTTCTGCTGCTGAGACACACTGTAGAGATTGAGGCCTGGAAGAGAAGGTCCTCAGATGCTTGGTTAGGGGACCAGGGAAGGGTTGGGCTGGCAGCCAGTGATGATCGTGAGCCAGGACACCTAGGCTCGGAGGGGGCAGGAGCGTGAGAAAAGGAGCTGGCTGGGAACACCCAGTTGACCTGGGACATTCAAGTGGCACTTGTTGCCACAGACTGGATTAGGAATGAGGGTGGAATGTGGGGATTATTGTCTCCAGCACCACTGGCCCTTCCTGTTTCTGTGGTCCCCCACCCCTAATGGCATAAAGGGCTGCCAGTCCTGGGATAAGGGAGATGATAGAGTCAGCGAGATGCAGCGCTGCGCCGGTGAGGAGCTGGGCTCCTCTGGGCCTTCTCCTGGTCTGTCTTCACCTCCCAGGTATGGAGGCTGTGCTGACCCCTCAGGAGGGCTCTGAGGCTAACCAGGTCTGGAATTAAGGGAGGGGCAAAGGCCAGAGGTGCACATTGGGTCCTTGTGGTGAGGGGAGTGAGAGTTGGAATAAGGGAAAGGAGGAATGTGGAGTGAAAAAAAATCTGGGCATCAGGGAAGGGGAGGACATGGAGATCGAATGTCCAGTCCATCAGCTCTCTCTCCTCTTCCTCTTCTTCAGGTCTTTCCTCCCGGAGCATCAATGTTGCTGAGGAGAAAGTCCCTCAACACTCGGAAACCAACTTGCCTCTGCCTGCACAACCTCCTCTGACCAGCCCCGCCAACGCTGAGCACCCTCAGCCCCAAGTCGACCGTGTTTCTATGGACTTCGCAAGGACTCCTCTGATGGCCTTTGCTTCTCCATCAGACAGCATCCAGCCTGAAGAAGGTCCCGAAGCTCAGGGGTGGCCCCTGTCTGAGGGGCTGCCCTTTGGGAGTTCCTGGTCCTCTGAAGACCCTTGGGAGATGATGATGGCTGCGGATGAGGACTACGCGGAGGAACCCCTGCCTGAGGAGCTGTCTTTCCTCTCTCTGCCACCGGGGCTCCTCCCCGGGCAGCAGGCCTCTGTCTGCAGGGCCCTCTCCACCCCCGCAGGAGCCTCTTCTGACACTGCACCTCTGCCCTTGGACTCTGAGTCTAGGCATCCTCCCGTTCCAACGTGCTGGGAGCCTTGGAACCACTCTTGCCCAGAGCCCTTTCTGGTCTCTCATCAACAGGATTCGGCAGACATTGTTGTCTGGTCGCCCCTGTGGGATCCTGAATCCCAGGGTACCTGTGAGAGGTGGAGGTCCTGGAACTGGATGGGGTACCAGACCCATTCCAAACCCTGTGGGAATAGGGGGCATCAACAACCAATACCCAAGTACTGGCTGGGGGAATATTAATAGGATCCCAGGTTCCAGCTGGGGGAATATTAATAAGATTCCGGGTTCCAGCTGGGGAATATTAATAGGATCCCAGGTTCCAGCTGGGGGAATATTAATAAGATTCCGGGTTCCAGTTGGGGGAATATTAATACGATTCCGGTTCTAGCTGGGGGGGGGGGATATTAATAGGATTCCAGGTACTATCTGGGGTAATATTAATCAGAATCCAGGAGGCATCTGGGAAAATATTAATAGGCTTCCAGGAGGCATCTGGGAAACTATTTATAGGTTTCCAGGAGGCATCTGGGGAAATGTTAATAAATTTCCAGGAACTAGATGGCGTCCTTTACAGCCAATTGTTAACAAATTACCTCCTGGAGTTCTTCGTCCTCCCAGCTCTTCTTTGAAAATCCCAGCTGGCTTGCCCGAATCTAAAGGCCCTGTGTCTCAGTGAGGTGAGTGCCAGCAGGTGCAATCCTAGGATCCAGTCAGAGAAGGAGTCCTGTTCCCCACTTCCAGTGTGAGCTAAATTCGGATTCAAGCTGCGTATTTCCAGCTTCATCTCCACATTCACAGTTTCCTGGCTCCTCCAATAAAACAAGCAGTTATTGAGTCAGTCTTTCTCAGAGTCTTTGTTCCTGGTTGCAAACTCAAGCAAGTTGTCCTCCTTCATTTTCTCACCATCTTATGCCCCTGTACGAACTTCCTGATAGACACACCTTTGCTGTTCTCAGCCTTTGTAAAAACATCAAATCTTGTGCATTTGAGGGGTGGGGCGGAACCTCATGGTCTCCCTGGGGCCACCTGAGGTTGGCTCTTGGAATCTGAGAAAGAGGGGAGGGACAATAGGATTCATCAAGATGACACCTGTGTGAGGAGGGAGGGGTGAGGCAGTGAGGCATCATGGCCAACTGGGTAAGAAAATACTCTTTGATTCTCAGAGAAACAGCCTGAGAAAGTCACTCATCTACGTAGCTGCTAGAAAGCAGAGGGGGCATTGGTCTCCTCCCTTACATGTGTCTCTTCCCACTGTGCCCTAGACACACTTTCAGCAGTTGCTGAATAAATAGCAAATCAATAAAGGGAGAAAGGAATGGGAGAAGGTAAAAGGAAAGGAAGATCTTGATACCCACAGTCCAATACCATCTTTGTCTGCATTTGATCCTCTAATTTTTAAGTCTCCTTTGGAATAAAAGCATTCTGCATAGTTCCCTTTGGCCACACTGCTGTCTCTCTTTTCTTGCTTTGGTTTTCCAAACAGGTCTATGTCCTCACATAATAGTTGAGTGGGAAGGGAAGGTTCTGAAAAAGCACAAAGAGAAATTAGCAGGTGCTGGAAGAGCAGGGTCATCCCTGATTATTTCCCTGTGTCCATATACTTCTCCAAAGGGCCGGGGCCATGTGCCCTTTCTAGAGCCTTAGCAATCACTCTAGGTCCTGGAGTAGGGCAGATCATAATGGAGGAATTAGGAAGAGGAGAGTATTGGATGGCTGTAAGTTATCATACTGGGTGCTCAGTGGTGATTTCAAGGAAAATACCTCTGTCCTTATGTCTGCTATATAGTTCTAAGTTGTGCCATCGCTTCTCTGGGGAGCACCTTCCCATGATCAACCACACTTCTTTATCACCTCAACCTCCTTTGAAAAATAATTTTATTAAGGCACCATGATTTATAAAGTTATTCACAGTTGAGGTTTAGACATACAATGTTGCAGCACCTATCCCAGTGTCAACTTCTCTTCACGAGCATCCCCAGGTTCCCTCCCCATACCCCCTCCCTGCACCTCCAGCCTGCCCTCTTGATAGGCACCTACGTTCAGTTTGGGTCTCATGATTTTAGTGCTGACTCTGAAGTTTGGGTATTTAGCACTATTGTTCCTTAACATTGTGGATGCACCTGAATCCCTTCACCTTGATCCGGTTGCTTCACATCTGTGTCTTCTTCCCCTACTTCCACACTTTCTTTCCTTCTCCCAATACATGGGACTGAGGTTGATCTGGGTCATTTCATTTAAAACATTGCTTTCTCTTATTCAGTTATTCTTTTTTTTTTTGCCTTTTGGGTCATACCTGGCAATGCTCAGGGTTTTTCCTGGCTCTGCACTCAGGAATTACTCCTGGCGGTGCTGGGGGGACCATATGGGATGCCAGGGATTGAACCTGGGCCGGCATGGGCCTGCGGTAAAGGCAAACGCCCAACCTGCTGGGCTATTGCCCGGCCCCTGATTCAGTTATTCTAAGTACCACGATATATCATGCTATGTTTATCCTTCTTCTTTGGTCTTCATTTAACCTCCTTCTTTATCTTCATTCATTCATTCATTCATTCATTCATTCATCCATCCATCCATCCATCCATCCATCCATCCATCCATCCATCCATCCATCCATCCATCCATCCATCCATCCATCCATCCATCCATCTATCTATCTATCTATCTATCTATCTATCTATCTATCTATCTATCTATCTATCTATCTATCTATCTATCTATCTATCTATCTATCTATCTATTCATTTATTTATTGGTAAGGATGGTTCTGGGTTTGTGCTCAGGAGTGACCCCTGGTGGTGCTCAGGAGACCATATGTGGGTCTGATGATAGGCGAATGTAAGGCAAGTGTCTTAATCCTTGTACTATTCCACTGGCCTCTCTCCTTCCTAAATTATTTCCTAGCCCAGCCTCTCTCTTTTTCCACATGTCTCCTTCACAGACCCCAGTTCCATCCCTCATGGTCAGCCTCTCTCTTTCTGCACATCCCCATTCACATACCCCAGCTCTGTCTTTCAGTGTCTGGGAGGTCTCATTTCTTTTCTTTTTTTTGGGGTCACGGTGAGGCGATGCTCAGGGGCTACTCCTGGATTTGCACTCAGGAATTACCCCTGGAAGTGCTCGGGGACCATATGGGATGCCGGGATCGAACCCGGTCGGCTGCATGCAAGGCAAACGCCCTACCCGCTGAACTATCGCCCGGCCCAAGGGAGGTCTCATTTCTCTCTATCCTCTTTCTGGTTAACACTCTCATCCTCCCATTTGCACTGTTGAATTTTGTCTCCTTCTCTGTGTTCCCCACACCCACACACTCCTTCTCTGTGTTCCCCACACCCACACACTCCCAGTATGCTCATGCCAGGTGTTCTACGATTCACCCAGCACCACGAACAGCGTCTGCGCTGCTCTGGGCATTCAGTACTCAGGGCTCTCTCTCTTGAGTCCTGCTTTATCTCTTCCACTTTATTCCTGCACCACAAGACTACAGTTTAAATCTCATGTATGCTGTTTATACCTTTCCAGAATCTCACATATCATTCCTCAACTCATAAAATGCTCTGTATACTTCACCTTTTAAATTTCAGAAATATCTGTAGGATGAGAAACAGGTTTTAAGGATTAAGCAATTTACACAAGGTTATAGCTAACAAGTGTCAGGTTCAACAATCAAGCAGGAGTTGAATGACTCTCTCATTGTGTAGAAAGGGAGTGTTCAAACACAATAGATAATAACAAAACCCTGAGACCAGGGAGATTATACAGTGAGTAGACTGGCCCAGGTTTGATCTTGGCACCATACACGGTCCCACGAGCATAACCAGGAGTGATCCCTGAGCCAGGAGTAAACTTTGAGTTGAGTGTGGCCCCCAAATCAAAAACAACAACTGCAACATGAAAATAAAAATAGGGGGCCAGAGTGACAGTGGGTAGGGCGTCTGCCTTGCACATGCTGACCTGGGTTCGATCCCCAGCATCCCATATGGTCCCCCAAGCATGGGAAAGAGTAATTCCTGAGCAAGAGCCAGGAGTAACCCCTGAGCATTGCTGGGTGTGACCCAAAAGAAAAAAAAAAAAAAAGAAAATAAAAACGAAGGGGTCAGAGTGATAGTATAGTGGGTAGGGTGTTTGTCTTGCATGTGGCCAGCCCAGATTTGATCTCTGGCATCCCATATTGTCCTCAGAGTAAGACAAAACTCAGGAGTAAGAAGAAAACCAAAAACAAAACCAAAAAGCCCTGCCACTTAGATCTTATTGAGTTACTACTATGTGCTAGATTCTGGACTGGTACTTCTCATGCACTTTTGCAGCGAATCTTCACAACTGGGTAGGCATTGCAGGCCCATTGTACAGATGGATACCTTGAGGCCCTGAGAGGGGAATGAGGTTTGTCCAGGAGTAGCACTGAACTGAGGGAGTGCAGTTAGTTCAGAACTTGGTATTGGTACACTGCCTCTTAGGTGGGAATTGCCATGTTGATGGATAGAAAACAGGTCAATAATATGGGTCATCAAAGGTCCTTTGGGGTGTGGTGGGACTTGCTGCTGGAGCACTGGTTGGCACATGCATGTTAGTGGTGATCTGGTACAAGCGGGGCCGGAGCAGCAGGAGTTATCTGCTGTATCCCCAAAGAGCAGGTGCTATGCCTAAAAATTAGAAATGTTTGTCTATAGAGCTGAGCTTACATGGGGGTGGGTCCTGGGACACTGGTGGAGGGAAACAGGCTCTCTGGCGGTGGGTGTGGTGTTGAAATGCGTATGAAGCTTATGGTTAATAGTATTGTACATCCCAGTACCTCAATGATCTAAATGGAGAACGGAGGGCCCCTTTTTGTGTGACCACACCTCTTATCTGCCATGTTAATTTAGACTAGTCACATATCGCTAAAGATCTTAGTTTTTCCTTTGCAAAGTGGGATGAAAGCAGTTGTCTGCTCTATTTCACAGGGTTGTTACGAAGTTCAGTTAAGTTCATAATAAAGAGCATTAGGGACAACTCCAACAGTGTGTAAGAGATTGATTACCATGCAGTGCATGGTCCCAGCGAGGCAGTCCTTGGTAGGATGTTTCTTACCCCCATAATTGGAGGCTGGTTTGGTGAGGGTTGGTATCATGCATTCCTGTGAGAATTACACTCAAGAGAATGTCAAAGATCGAGAAGAGAGAGTTTGATTCTTAGGAGTATACTTCATTCCTTAAACAACTGAGCTCACTCAGTCAGACACTTCTCTCGCACACTCTTTGGTAATAGTAAAATAAGTTTCTGGGTCAGGAGAGACCTCAAAGGTCTGGAGTGCATGCTTTGTGTGTGGAAATGCAGAGCTTGATCCCCAGTTCAGCATGCTCTTCTAAACTTTATTTGTCCGAGTTCAAGTTTCCAAATGCCCAAGCTCCATCTCTAACTGACCGTGTGATCTTAGACATGGCTGTTCACCTGACTGAGTGACCCCCAGTCTGTTTTTTTAAAAAAAATATTTTATTTTCCCATTACGTCTTATATAAACAGTGTGGTTTATAAAGCTGCTCTTGGCAATTTGTTAGACATTTGATATGCCATCACCAATCCTATCACTGTCCTACCATCATTATCTACAATTTTCCCACACACCCATTAAGTTGGGGCATTATACTTTATATTGCTATAATAAGCAATACTTTATATTGCTTATTATAATTTGCTACAAGAATAATAAAAAAAGTTTTATCAGAAGAAAGTCAGTGAGGGGCCGGGGTGATAGTGCAGTAGGTAGGGCATTTGCCTTGCATGCGGTTGACCGGGGTTCAATCCTCGGCATTCTATATGGTACCCTGAGCGCTGCCAGGAGTAATTCCTGAGTGCAGAGCCGGAGTAACCCCCTGAGTGTTGCTGGGTGTGATGCAAAAACAAACAAACAAACAAACAAAAAGAAAGTCCGTGAAGATTGTATCTCACCATGGAACTATTAAGCCCTTGGATTATTTTATTAATCCAGACTGCATGCCTTCTGCACTACATCACATCCAATCTGGGCTGCTCTTGGTTTATCACTGTTGTGGAGGCAGTACACTCTAACAAGGTGATACAGCAAGAGTTAAAGTTAAATTTTTAACTGGGTGGCTTTTGGGGAATGTGTGTGTGTGTGTGTGTGTGTGTGTGTGTGTGTGTGCCTGCCACAGCTTCTGGAAGTGCAGGGATATGGGGAGAGGTAGTCCATTTTCAACTTTTTTATTTCATAGTCCATGTGGGTTCATCTCTGTGGGCTCTTTGATGTCATCTTCAACAACAGCAGAAACAGGAAACTCTGTAGCCGAGATAACAGTACCTATAAACTCATTTTCTCTTTCCTTCCCTTCTCTTCTTCCCCTCCTCACCACTCCTTCCTGTGCAGTGACCTGCGCTTATATAGATTAGGTATCCCCACCCTTTAATTGTTTTTGCTATCTGTGCCAAGCGGCTGGCTGACTTTGACCGAGAATGTGGAAAGATAGGTCTACAGCTGAATCTAAAGAAAACTATGTTCATGAAGAATGAACTAGTTCCAGAGGCCCCATTCACTCTCAATGGAACAAACATCTCTGAATGCAGCAGTTATGTGTACCTAGGTCGAGAAATCAACATGATGAACGACCTAAAACCTGAGCTGCGCAGGAGGACGAGAGCGACATGGAATGCCTTCAAAGGCATGGAAGAAATAGCTAAAAGGACAAAGAACCTCCGGCCCGGGCACATCTCTTTGACTCCACCGTTCTCCCTGCATTAACATACGCCTCAGAGACCTGGGCCCTATGAAAGCAGGATGAGAATGCTATTCGGGTCTCCCAGAGAGGCATGGAAAGAGCTATGCTTGAATATCACGCCTCACTCAAGTGAGTGAAGGAATCCGGAGTTCTGACCTCCGGGCCGCTATTCCAGAATCAGGGATGCTGTCTCGCTTGCCAAGGCATCGAAAATCAGATGGGCTGGACATGTAATGCGATTTGGAGACAACTGCTGGACTAGAGCCATTACCGACTGTATCCCACGGGATATCAAAAGATCACGTGGCCGCCACCTACAAGATGGTCAGACTTCCTTGTAAAGACCCTGAAGGAACGGTTTGAGGCTCTTCATATTCCTGAATCAACCAGATGCCATTGGGCTACATTGGCACGTGATAGGGTCCAATGGAAATGTTACTGGCGCCCGCCGAGCAAATCGATGAATAACGGAATTCAAGTGATCAAGTGATCAAGTGATCTGATTGATTAGGCCTATGTGGTCTTCATATTAGAAAGACTAATCAACACAGACACCTCAGACCCAGAATTTTCTATTTTTTGTTGTTAGGGGCCATACCCAGTGCCGATTTGGGGCCAGTTTGTGTGTAGACATAGACATATATTTTATTTATCTAGGGTTCAGCTGTAGAAGTGGAATTTCTGGGTCATATAACGCCACCTTAGCCTTCTGAGGAACTGTCATGCTACTTCAGAAAGGAGAATGTTGCACCTCTTCCCATTTTCACTAGGTATGTATAAGATTTCAATTTTTTCATTTTTTATTTTGCTTTTTTTTGGGTCACACCCAGCAATACTCAGGGGTTACTCATGGCTCTGCACTCAGGAATTGCTCCTGGTGGTGCTCAGGGGACCATATGGGATGCTGGGGATTGAACCCTGGTGTGTGCAAGGCAAGTACCCTACCCACTGTGGCCCCAATTTTCCCATATTTGTTTTTCTGGGGCTGGGGATTAGGCCACACCAGACAGTGCTCAGGAGCTTCATATGGTGCTGGAGATTTGAACCAGGGTTGCTGCTGTTAGAGGTACACACCGTACCCCTGTACTAGTTCTCTGGCTCCAATTCTCCCATACTCTTGTCGACACTTGTTATCAATGGATTTTTTTGTGTGTGTCTTTTTGGGACACACTCCAATAGCCCCAATAGCTCAGGGCTATTCCCAGCTCTGATCTCAGGAGTGACTCCTGGCAGCATTGAGGAAATCGTATGCAGTGACATAGATTTGGAGGAGGGCCAACCTCCTGCAAGGCAAGTGTCTTAATCTCCATACTACCTCTCCAGCTCCTATTATTCTAATTTTTATTATACTCATTCTGGTGAATATAAAATTGTATCTCACTGGTGAATTTAAAGTCTCATCAACCAATCAATAAGCCAACCAGTTAATTGATAAATAATTTATCAATTAATTAATTAATTAATAATAAAACATTCAATAAATAAACTATAATCAATTTATCATAATTAATTTATTATAAATATCCTAAAGTATTATAAATCATATTATATTTTAAATATTATAAATAATACCATAAACAATAATCAATAAAGCAATACATCAATAACCATTAATCAAATTAAATATGAATAAAATAATAAATATTAATAAATGAATTATCACAACCAATTTATTATAATATTACAAACTATTATAAATTATTCTATATTATATAAAAATAAATATAAATCATTATAAATTATATTATAAATTATGTTATAAATTAATAATCAACCAATCTATTATAAATGATTATAATTACTTAATAACGTAATTATAAATTAATTACAATCAACTTATAATTTATTAATGATTAATTTATTGATACTAAATTAACGACTAATTAATTAATAAAGGGTTTTTCTTCTTTTTGTTGACAGTGCTAGGAATCAAACCCCAAAATCATGTATGCAAGGGGCAAGCACTCTACTGTGTTTTCACAGAGGAAAATAAACCACCTCTGATGTACAAATAGACACGTAAATTATAGGTGGAGCAAAAGGAGCAATTCTTGTTATGAAGATTCACTTTTTAATAATTTTGTTTGGAGTTTATTCTATCGTCCATCCATCCATTTATCTATCTATTTTTGCTTTTTGGGTCACACCAGGCAATGCTCAGATTATTCTGGCTGGCTCTGAACTTAGGAATTACTTCTGGCAGTGATCAAGGGGACCATATGGGATGCTGGGGATCAAACCTGGGTCTGGTTGCATGCAAAGCAAACACCCTACTCACTGGACTATTGCTCGGTCCCTGCAACAAGAAGTTTATTTAAACAACAAGATGCTTTACTTGAAGGGAGGACTATCTAGAATTCCTAAAACCTGAGCTGAGTAGGAGGAAGAGAGCGGCATGGAATGCCTTCAAAGGCATGGAAGAAATAGCTAAAAGGACAAAGAACCTCCGGCTCCGGCAATCATCTTTGACTCCACCATTCTCCCTGCATTAACATACGCCTCAGAGACCTGGGCCCTACGAAAGCAGGATGAGAATGCTATTCGGGTCTCCCAAACAGGAATTGAAAGAGCTATGCAAGGAATATCATGCCTCACTCAGGTAAGAAAAAAGAATCTGGAGTTCCGACCTCCATCACTGTTCCAGAGTCAGGGACGCTGTCTCGCTTGCCAAGGCATCGAAAATCAGATGGGCTGGACATGTAATGTGATTTGGAGAAGACTGCTGGACTAGAGTCATTACCGACTGGATCCCACAGGATGTCAAAAGACCACATGGCCGCCCACCTACAAGATGGTCAGACTTCTTCTTTAAGACCCTGAATGAACGGTTTGAGGCTTTTCCGTATTCCTGAAGCAAGCAGATGCCATTGGGCTACACTGGCACGTGACAGGGTCAAATGGAAATGTTACTGGCGCCTACTCAAGCAAATCGATGAATAATAACGGGATGTCAAGTGATCAAGTGATCAAGTGACTGTAAAGGAGGGCAGGGTGTGTGTGTGTGTGTGTGTGTGTGTGTGTGTGTGTGTGTGTGTGTGTGTGTGTGTGTCTGTGTTTCTAAGGGATGTGGTGGGACAGGAGAAACCATTGTGCAGCCCTGTGTGGTGGAGACTAGAACATTTGCAGAATCCAGAGGATCCCAGGGAGGATGAGCAGGGAGGCCCCCGGAGCAGATCCTCAAGGTCCTGAAGGACTGGTTTAGAGACTTTGGAGTTTATCCACATCTAAAGAGTCATAGGAACTCAGAGTTTCAAAAAAAGGGTAACAGGATGATATTTATAATTTTCTTTTGTTTTGTTTCTGCTTTTGCTTTATGAATCACACTGGGTAGTAATCAGGACTCTGTGCTCAGGGATAACTTCTGGTGGCACTTGGAGGATTATATGGGGTGCTGAGGCCCGAGCCTTGGAGCTATGTGTAAGGCCAACCCTACCCTCCGTGGTGTGACTCTACCCATTGCACTATCTTTCTAGACCTTGGTTTTGCATTTGAACCACATCCAGGGGTGTTGAGGGAGTATACCCAGCTCTGTATGGAAGGCAGAGGGTATCTTCCTGCCATGCTCAAGGGACCATGTGGTGCCTTTATTTAACCCAGGCCTCCCACATGGCTGGTACATATTAAGCCTGTTGAACTATCTCTCCTGCTCCTCCAACTTGCCTTTTAAAAATGATTTTTCACATGCCTGGGGCCTCTCTGGTACCAATCAAATAAGTAAGGTGATTGATTTCCCTGTCTGGATAAAGCATTGAAGAGATAGATTTTGATTACTGATAGATTTTGATTACGTTACTTCAATAATGTGAGAAATGGGTATAGTAAGTGCTCTGAGAGCAGGTTGAGGTGTTTCAGGTTTGCTGGGGCCTGACTTGGGCCTGTCACCAGAGGGAAAAGGACACACCCAGATGGGTCAGCAGGACAATGCATAGCGCAGGGAGGGGCTTAAATTGCATTATTAAGCTTGTTTCCTGTCACTGCCCTTCCTTCTACTTGGGTTGCTCCTGGTCTTCTTCCTGGGTGCTTCCAGAAATCTCCTAATTGTCCTCATACTCACAGGCTTGTGCTGTCATCAAGCACCACATGAGAGTACCTTGTTTATTGGATTAAAGTTTTGAACTCAAGATGTGGGCAGGGCCAGTCCTCACAGCCACCAGGCCCTGGACTCGAGCCCAACCTAAGGTCAGGTGGAGCTGGTGGAGGGCAGTGGACCACAGTTTAGTGGGAATGGATGATCAGATCTACCACATGAGAGGAGCTATGAGACTGGTGGCAGTGATGGCCGTACCACAGCATGAACGTAGTTTTGATTACCAAGCTGGGCACTTAAAATGGATAAAACAGTAGATTTTTCTTTCTGTATATTTTAATGCAGTATAAAACAGATCCATGCTTTCTGGCCCCTCTCTGGCTAGAGTTTTGAAAGGCTGTGTGAGTCTGAGCTGGGACGGAGGGTCATACCTGTGTGATCAGTGTCTCCCTTGGTTTTTTATTTCCTCTGCTTTCTACTCTTACCCCAGTTCTGCTTTGGACCTGGGCAGACAGCATTGCTATGACTCAGAGGAGCTCTGTAGGGTACATGCACCAGGCCCAGGCGGCCCACAGAGGAGCTCTGTAGAGAACATGCACCAGGCCCAGGCGGCCCACAGAGGAGCTCTGTAGAGAACATGCACCAGGCCCAGCCAGCCCACACCAGGCCCAGCCTGTGCCCTCCTCCAGCCTTGGCTGTTCTGTGGCTTTGCTCCTGTTTTCCGCCCCTCCTCCCCTTTCTCTACCCTCTTTATGTTCCTTCAACCATAGGACATTCAAGTTCCAGTAGAGTTTAATAAAACACAGTGAAGATTA
This sequence comes from Cryptotis parvus, assembly GCA_021461705.1. Classification (NCBI taxonomy): domain Eukaryota; kingdom Metazoa; phylum Chordata; class Mammalia; order Eulipotyphla; family Soricidae; genus Cryptotis; species Cryptotis parvus. The sequence continues at coordinate 7,091 of JAJIBD010006844.1, read as the reverse complement.
TGGTAGTGAAGTAGGAGAAAGAAAGTGAAAAAAATGTATGGATTAGGGGGAAAGACTAAGGATACTAATATCTATATATGTATATAGATATATAAGTAATATCTATATAAGTATAAAGATATAGATAGATAGTCAGATATAGTAGTGCTGGAACTAGATCTCAGGGGCCTCTCACATATGAGGCATGCAACCTACTACTGATACACACCCCAACTCTAAAGGTAATGATTAATCTTGGGGTCAGAGTATTAGCACAGGGGTCAAGTTTGATCCTTGCTACCCTATATGGTCCCAAAAAGGACTGCCAGGAGTGACTCCTGAGCAGAGAGACGGGTAAACCCAAAGAGCCACTGAGTATGGTTCAACTCCTCTCCAAAAAATATTACTATTTGATATGAAATAACTTTAAAGCTTTGTTAAACATAGGGGTAGCCACAAATTACATTAGATCTTGAAGGTCCATGTTTAAAATACGAGAGGGGTGGGCCAGGGCGATAGCCCAGCGGGTAGGGCATTTGCCTTACATGCGGCTGGCCTGTGCTGGCCGGGTTCGATTCCTGGCATCCCATATGGTCCTCTGGAGCACCTCCAGGAGTAATTCCTGAGTGCAGAGCCAGGAGAAACCCCTGAGCATTGCCAGGTGTGACCCAAAAAAAGCAAAAAAAAAAAATACGAGAGGGGCTAAAACTACAGACCAAAACCCAAATATGAACATCTTATGAACATCTTTGTAATTGTGTATCTCATGGTGGTATAATAAAATATTAAAAAAAAACTCTTTTTGTGAAAACCAGGAAAGGGGGAAAATTCCAGAAAGCACAAAATAATATAGACAGACATCTTGGCCTCTGTTTTTGAAGGAAGGGGAATTTGAGCACACTCAGGGGTGCTCACGGGCTACTCCTAACTCTGCTATCAAAGTAGCATGTAGCTTCAGGAGTCAAACTGGTTATGAAAGCAAACACCTTAACCTCTGTACTATCTTGGTCTCTTTTTAGAAGGTACATTCATGGAGTAAATTCCAGTTCAGATCTGATATTACTTGGTTGTTATTCTCTGGTAGTAGGACCACTTCAACCTCTTTAGAACCAATATTTTTTTTTTTTCGGTTACACCTGGCAATGCTCAGGGGTTATTCCTGGCTCTGCACCCAGGAATTACTTCTGGTGGTTCTCGGGGCAAAATGACCTACCCGCTGTACTATATCTCTGGCCCTTTGAATTTTTTTTAAAGGAATACATAAAATACTAGGTTTACAATAGGAATAAAACAAAAAAAAAATAAACCAGTCCCACCTGTCTCTGCAATAATTCCTTTTGATGCCTCACTCAACTCCTAAGTCTTGTTTCTTCTCACAACACTGAATAATTATAGTTTAACTATAATTAGTAACTATAGCTAATGTACCAGGCCAGGTACTAAGCTCTTTAGCTCAGTTTCCTATCTATAAGATGGGAACAGAGTTCTCATCTGATGACCCTGGATAAGATCACAAAACTAAATATTTGCATGTCAAATGCCTTGTTTAGTGTCCAGCACAATAAGAACTCAGCAATTTTTTTGTTTGTTTGGTTTGGGGCCACACCCTGCAGTGCTCAGGGGTTATTTCTGGCTCTGCACTCAGGAATTATTCCTGACGGTGCTCGTGCCCAGGGAAACATACAGGATGCTGTATCGAACCAGGATAGCGCCCTACCTGCTGTACTATCTTTATGGCCTCAGAACTCAATAAACCTTTGAATATAATATTATAATTTACTCTAATTCTAAAACAACCATCTCAAGCACAATCAATATTAGAGATGGTGAAAATAAGATTCAGAGATGTAAAGTCTAAGATAACTAAAATTCAACTTGCCTAAAGTTCCAAAGCAGGTAAGAGATTTCCTAGGAAGATAAATGAAAATTCATCACTCATGAGTGCAAGTTGGGGTGAATTTGCACAAGGTGAAAGGGAGATACCAGGGAAAAGAGGAATATAAGATAGTGTTGGGAATGGAGTGATAGAATAGCTGGTAGGGGTTTGCCTTGCACGTGGCAGACCCGGTTCAATCTCCAGCATCCAATGGTCCCCCAAGCACTGCCAGTAGTAATTCCTGGGTTCAGAGCCAGAGTAACCCCTGGGTGTGACCCAAAAAGCCAAAAAAAAAAGAGGAGCTGGAGCGATAGCCCAGTGGGTAGGGCGTTTGCCTTGCACGCGGCTGGCCCATGCCGCCCGGGTTTGATCCCCGGCATCCCATACGGTCCCCCGGGCACCGCCAGGAGTAATTCCTGAGTGCAGAGCCAGTAAAAACCCCTGATCATGGCTGGGTGTGACCCAAAAAAAAAAAAAAAAAGAAAAGAAAAAAAAAGAAAAGAAGATGGTGTTATGGAACTTGGGGAGCATACATGCTCAAAGGATAAGCTTTGAAAGCCTACCTAAATGAAGATTATATCTCAGGGTGAAAAAATATCAAATTATGGAAACAATGTGTCTGCAGCAGGGGTAGCTTTTGTGGAATTTAGGAAAGTGGGATCCAGGTGATAATTGCGAGCAGAAAGTGCTTTCTGGCATCTTCAAAGATGAAACATCTCTAACAAAGCAACTAGAAGAAAAGATAAATATATGGGACTACATGAAACTAAAAAGCTTCTGCACCTCAAAAAGAAACAGTGACTAAGATACAAAAGCAGTCCACAGAATGGGAAAGAATATTCACCCAATACTCATCTGATAAGGGGTTAATATCCAGGATATATCAGGCACTGGTAGAACTTTACAAGAAGAAAACAAACAACCCCATCAAAAAAATGGGGAGAAGAAATGAACAGAAACTTCAGCAAGGAAGAAATTCGAATGGCCAAAAAACATATGAAAAAATGCTCATCATCACTAATCATCAGAGAGATGCAAATCAAAACAACAATGAGATACCACTTTACACCACAGAGACTGGCACATATTCAAAAGAACAAGAACAACAAGTGCTGGCGTGGGTGTGGGGAAAAGGGGACACTCATCCATTGTTGGTGGGAATGCCGGCTGGTACAGCCTTTCTGGAAAACAATATGGACATTCCTCCAAAGACTAGAAATTGAACTCCCATTTGACCCAGCCATACCACTCCTGGGAATCTACTCTGGGAAACCAAAAAAATACGCAGCGGAAACACCATCCCTACTTTTATGTTCATAGCAGCATTATTCACAATAGCCAGAATCTGGAAGCAACCCGAGTGCCCGAAAAATAGATGACTGGATAAAAAAGCTTTGGTACATCTACACAATGGAATACTATGCAGCTGTTAGGAAAAATGAAGTTATAAAATTTGCCTATAAATGGATGGACATGGAGAAGATTATGTTGAGCGAAATTAGCCAGAAGGAGAGAGAGACAGTTACAGAATGACTGCATTTATCTGCATAACATAAATATATAGGTACATATTATGATACCAATATCCAAGGTCAAGTGAAACATACATCAGGAGGTCCTGTCAAAGGTGGAAATTATCACAAACGTGTGGGAGTCAGAGGCTAGGGTAAGACAGAAAATGGAACAGTGCGCTAACAATTGTGAGGGGGGGGTACTAATGCCAACCTAGAACTGAGCATTAAATAGAGGCAAAAGGATACACATGACAACCCTTTAATGTATGTTCTGTAATCCATAGTCTGGAGAGGAAGGAAAAGAGAAAGATAGAGAAATGGAAAGAAATAAAGAACCTGCCATGGAGGAGGGCTGGGGGAGGGGGAGGGAACCGGGACGTTGGTGGTGGGAGATGGGCACTGGTGGCGGGATGGGTGCTGCTACACTGTATGACCAAAACCCAAATATGAACTTTTTAATTGTATATCTTTGTAATTGTAAAAAAAAATGTCACTAGGCCAAATCATAAAAAAAAAAGAGGAAACTGGGGTACCTGCTATTAAGGCAGCATGGGGGGTGGGCAGGAGGGGGTGGGGTACATTGGTGGGTGGAAATGGGGCACTGGTGGAGGGATGGGTGCTGGTATACTGTATTACCAAGAACCAATTATGATCACCTTTGTAATTGTATGTTTCACTGTGGTATAATAAAAAATAAAAAAATTAAAAAAAAAAAAGAAAGTGCTTTCTGTAAACTACAGACCAATATCCCTGATGAACACGGATGCTAAGATCTTCAACAAAATACTAGCAAACAGAATCCAAAGAATCATCAAGAAGATTATACATCATGACCAAGTAGGATTCATCCCGGGAATGCAAGGATGGTTCAACATTCACAAGTCAATCAACATAATACATCATATCAATAAAAGAAAAATAAAAACCATATGATCCTTTCAATAGACGCAGAAAAAGCATTTGACAAGATCCAGCACCTTTCATGATTAAAACCCTCCAGAAAATGGGAATTGAAGGGACTTTCCTCAAGATAGTTACAGCCATCTACGAAAAGCCCACAGCAAGCATCATTCTAAATGGGGAAAAGTTGAAAGCCTTCCCACTGAGATCAGGGACAAGACAAGGTTGCCCACTCTCACCTCTTCTATTCAATATAGTACTGGAAGTACTTGCCATAGCAATCAGAGAAGAAAAGGACATCAAGGGCATCCAGATAGGCAAGGAAGAAGTCAAGCTTATCATTATTTGCAGATGACATGATATTATACCTAGAGAACCCTAAACTCTCTACCAAAAAACTCCTAGAAACAATAGACACATATAGTAGAGTGGCAGGGTACAAAATCAACACCCAAAAAGTCAGTGGCTTTCCTATATACAAATAACGAAAGAGAAGAAAGGGATATTAAGGAAACTATTCCATTCAAAATTGTGCCACAGAAAATCAAATACCTAGGAATCAACTTACTCAAGTATGTAAAGGACCTGTACAAAGAAAACTACAAGACACTGCTCCAAGAGATAAAAGAGGACACAAGGAAATGGAAACACATTCCCTGTTCATGGATGGGGAGAATCAACATTGTCAAAATGGTAATACTCCCTAGAGCTCTGTACAGAGTCAATGCAGTCCCTATGAGGATACCGATGACATTCTTCAAAGAAATTGAGCAAACGCCTCCTGAAATTTGTATGGAACAATAAACCCCCAAGGATAGCTAAAGCAATCCTCGGGAAAAAGAAGATGGGAGGCATCACCTTTCCCAACTTCAAACTGTACTACAAGGCAGTAGTAATTAAAACAGCATGGTATTGGAATAAAAACAGACCTGTGGACCTATGGAATAGAATTGAGTATCCTGACACCCAACCTCAAACACATGATCATTTAATCTTTGATAAAGGTGCAATGAGTCTAAAATGGAGTAAGGAAAGCCTCTTCAACAAGTGGTGTTGGGAAAACTGGGCAGCAACATGTAAAAAAATGAATTTGGACCTGTGTCTAACACCATGCACAAAAAATCAGATCAAAATGGATTAGAGATCTCAATATCAGACTTGAATCCATAAAGTACATTGAAGAAAATATAGGAAAAACCCTCCATAATAATTGAAGCTAAAGGCATCTTCAAAGGTGAAACATCACTAACAAAGCAACTAGAAGAAAAGATAAACATATGGGACTACATGAGACTGAAAAGCTTCTGCACCTCAAAAGAAACAGTGACTAAGATACAAAAGCAGTCCACAGAATGGGAAAGAATATTCACTCAATACCCATCTGATAAGGGGTTAATATCCAGGATATATCAGGCACTGGTAGAACTTTACAAGAAGAAAACAAACTACCCCATCAAAAAATGGGGAGAAGACATGAACAGAAACTTCAGCAAGGAAGAAATTCGAATGGCCAAAAAACATATGAAAAAATGCTCATCATCACTAATCATCAGAGAGATGCAAATCAAAACAACAATGAGATACCACTTTACACCACAGAGACTGGCACATATTCAAAAGAGCAAGAACAACAAGTGCTGGCGTGGATGTGGGGAAAAGGGGACACTCATCCATTGTTGGTGGGAATGCCGGGCTGGTACAGCCTTTCTGGAAAACAATATGGACTTTCCTCCAAAGACTAGAAATTGAACTCCCATTTGACCCAGCCATACCACTCCTGGGAATCTACTCTGGGAAACCAAAAATACGCAGCGGAAACACCATCCCTACTTTTATGTTCATAGCAGCATTATTCACAATAGCCAGAATCTGGAAGCAACCAGAGTGCCCGAAAATCTATGACTGGATAAAGAAGCTTTGGTACATCTACACAATGGAATACTATGTAGCTGTTAGGAAAAATGAAGTTATAAAATTTGCCTATAAATGGATGGACATGGAGAAGATTATGTTGAGCGAAATTAGCCAGAAGGAGAGAGACAGATACAGAATGACTGCATTTATTTGCATGGCATAAATATATATATACATATTATGATACCAATATCCAAGGTCAAGTGAAACATATATCAGGAGGTCTTGTCAAAGGTGGAAATTATCACAAACGTGTGGGAGTCAGAGATTAGGTAAGACAGAAAATGGAACAGTGTGCTAATAATTGTTGAGGGTACTAATGCCAACCTAGAACTGAGCATTAAATAGAGGCTAAAGGATACACATGCCAACCTCTTAATGTATGTTCTGTAATCCATAGTCTGGAAGGGAAGGAAAAGAGAAAGAGAGAGAAAGGGAAAGAAATAAAGAATCTGCCATGGAGGGGGCTGGGGAAGGGGGAGGGAACCGGGACGTTGGTGGTGGGAGATGGGCACTGGTGGAGGGACGGGTGCTAGAACACTGTATGACCAAAACCCAAATATGAACTTTTTAAATTGTATATCTTTTTTATTTGTGTATCTCACGGTGGCATAATAAAATACTTAAAAAAACATTTAATTAAGAAATTAATTACATTTCAAATTGTCAATATGATTTACTCCACTTAGCATTGTTTTTCAAAGAATATATATATATATATATATATATATATATATATATATAAATATAAATTCTGGTAAGAATGCAGTTAATTCTATGATTTGTGAAATGATTAACTATACTTACTATGAAAATCGTTATAAGTATTGGTAAATTAAATAATACACATTAAAAAAATTAAAATGACACTGTCTTCTAAAGTTGAGAATTTATTTTATTTTATTTTT
>JAJIBD010006843.1:0-127643 GCA_021461705.1 Cryptotis parvus | reverse complement strand
CAGGTGCTAGAGAGCCAAGCAGGGGCTTCCACGTGCAAAGCATGCACTACAGTCCTCTGAGCCATCTCCCCAGTCCCTGGACTCTCTTTGTATAAAAATGCCCAATAGCTGCATCCTATGTATGTTACATAATTTCATTTACCACAAATTGGTTAAACTTTTGTCTTCCCTTCCTCATATTATACCACCACAATTCAATTTACCACATACATTGACTGTTTCTAACCCATAACACATAGACACAAATGTTAAGTATAAGTTAGCAAAAAAGGAAAGGGAGATAATCCTACTTTTATCTCTTTTGCACAAACAGCAAAGTTCTAAGTCATATATATACCATATCTGAAGAGATATATCATAGCTTCAAAGAGATACATCATTGCTTCAATAATTTCCGCACCTGTTTTGTGCACAGCTACACAGGAAATAATAGTTGTGTTATTTCTGCATCTTTTCTTCTTTGTAAAAAGTTAAATGGAGTAATTAATAGTATCTTATTAACATGGATTTACATTTATAGTTAAAACAGTTCCTTGAGTCAATTAGGACTACTTTTGTCTCACCTTTCCACCTAAGCTAGACTATCTGGTCAGCAATTCAGTATGCCCTTCCAGACACCCTAGAATCATTCACTCACTTCTCTTTCTTTAGCTTACTCCATTCTTCCTATTATTCTCCTTAACATAAAGCAGCCACTCAACCACAGAATTAAATATTCTCTACAAGTTTATTCTCACCTTTACCTTGATTGAACCCTTAAATTAATTCTCTCTTTCTTTCCACAGAGTTTTCCATATTCTCTCTCCCTTTTATGTTGATTTCCAATCTCTATGTCATCACCTGACTCTAAGATAATTTTCCCAAATATCAAATTGATACCCAGTATTTCTCATCTTACACAAACACTTTTGTTTATATAAAAACACTATATTTTATTCCATAAGGCAAGTAATTGATATTTACTTGATTTTGTTCCCAGGTACATTAAAACACCTCCAACTAAAATTACATATGTATATAGTGTTTATAGATAGATACAATTTGCTTCTTTTTTTAAATTAAAAATAACTACATAAAACCATTTATTTAGCTAAGAATATTAGAGGATTGTCCTGTATTACTCAGGTGGGCCTAAAAGCAATCAGCCAATTCTTATATAATAACTCATGGACACAAGGAGGCATGTGATCATAGATGAAGAGATTGGAAGGGGTGTGGGCAACAAGTCAAGGAAAGCTGGCAACCATCAGAAGCTTGAAGAGCAATAGATTTTATCCAAGAGCTACAGAAGAGCTCAACAATTTAATTTTGGATGTGAGAAAATAAAGGTTTTAAGCCATTACAGCACCAAATTGTTCATTGAGATATATTGCTTTCCAGTTGTCAGTTTCTCCCTTGGGGGTTTCATCCTGCCAGTGATTGATTTTTCCCTAAGTAATTACTCCCAGATTCACACTTATAAGCTTTCTGGAGTTCCACACCCATATTTCCAACCATAATGTTATTCCTAGAAACTTTATATTTTACTCAGTGTTCCGCCTCCATTAAAAAACACTAACCCAGAGCCAGAATGATAGTACAGTGGGTAGGGTGTTTGCCTTGCAAGCAGCTGACCCGGGTTTGACCCTGGCATCATTTGTCCCCTGAGCACTGCCAGGAGTAATTCCTCAGTGCAGGCCAGTAGTAACCCCTGAGCATCACCAGGTGTGACCCAAAAAGAAGCAATAGATAGATAGATAGATAGATAGATAGATAGATAGATAGATAGATAGATAGATAGATAGATAGATAGATAGATAGATAGATAGATAGATAGGATAGATAGATAGATAGATAGATAGATAGATAGACCCAAGTACAAAATATTTTTCAAACTCAATATGCATTTTAGTTCCTGAAGCCCCATCTTCCAGGTGATTAAAGTAAAAATGTCTGTCATCTGCTACTTTCCTTCTCTTATCACTCATATTGAGTTATGCATATATGGCTGTTTTCTACTTGCCAATGACTCTTATAGATATTTACTTTGATCCATTTTTACTGTTATAACTTTGTGTTTCATTATTTGATACCAAAAGTATTTTAAAAGACTACTTACTAAGGTCTAAAGCAATAGTACAGTGAATAGAGACACTTGCCTTGGCACATAGCAAACTGGGCTCAATCCCCCAACAACATACAGGTCCACCATGCACACCAGAAGTGATCCCTGAGTGCAGAACCAGGAGTAAGTTCTAAGCATCGCCAGGTGTGGCCCCCCAAATCAGAGTATTTACTATTTTCTACTTGAAATCCTCTCTACATATCCTCCAGGAATCCATTTACTTATTCCAGATCTGCTAATCTAGTCATACTTCTTTCTCCATCAGTAATAATTTTCTATTCAAACATTATATATTTTTCAAGACATTCATCAATGGAATACTTCCTAATTTCTAGATGCCACTCTCTCTTCTAACATGAAATAGGGGAAACTAAGCAAGTCTTACTTTCAATATTGAAATCTTATTTCAATACTATGTATTCACTAAAAAGAGATTTAACACTTTATTCCATATTCTAAAATTGAAAGCTAAATAGCAAAAAACTAAAATCCTATTTATTGAACACCATCAATAAAATTGCCCCAAGTACTTGGGCTCTCCACTCATTCCCTCCACCTCCATGTCGTAGTGGCGTGGCTACAAGCTCCCAGCCACCACAGCCAACAGCCGGAAGAAAGACACTCCAGACCCACTAGCTGTGCTGTTGCATGGCTGCTCTGCGGCCACACAATAATCTTAGACAATAATGGAATTTAGGACAGGTCCTTCCCAGGATCTTTCACAGTTATACACTATAACGATCATTCTAGTTGCAACAAACTGGAGAGGTTATGGTGATGAGGAATTATGATGTCACACAAGAATTCACTATTGAATATGCACATAGAGACATCATAAACCATTAGTAGCTGTAGGGCAAGCCACAAAGTGTAAGACAGGAGAAAGAGAGAGAAAACAGGGACAGAGAGAGAAGAAAGAAAGAGAAAGAAAATGTGCCTGCAATAGAGGCAGGCTGGGGTTGGGTGGGGGTAGTGTTGGGATGTGGGTGGTGGGAATAGGGCACTGGTGGAGGGGATGGGTGCTGGAACACAGAATGACAGAGACCCAATGAACATCCTTTGTAATTGTATATCTCACATGATATAATAAAAATTTTTAAAAAATAAATAAATAGATACATAAAATAAAAATGCCATTAGTAGCTTATAATTATTGAAAATGTTAGAATCATGTATGTGGATATATCATATTTTAAGCATATAAAATTTTATATTTTTATGGAAATTAGGATAGTAGTCACTTGAACAAATAAATAAATAAATAAAATTGCCGTAAGTAGCTTTACAATTATTGAATAGGTTAGAATGGTGGTGTGGATATATTATATTTTTAAGTATATAAAGTTTTATATTTTATGGAAATAAGGATAGTAGTCATTCACTTGAACAAAGGTACACAGTGTGAACCACAATAGTAAAATATTTAGTTTGAATCATTTCTTAATTTGTTATAATACCTGGGAGAAGGCACTGTCTGAAATTATAATTAGAAGGCAATTTCTAAGTCTCTGCAAATGAGAGGTAAAAAATACATTTTAGAGGTATCTGGGAACTATCAATGTTGCATATTACAATTGGAATTGCAATACTGAAATATTACATTTAAATTGAATATTAATTGAATGTTCTCAAGAGTTTTTGACAGCATTTTGTCAAAATATACAGACAATATTTTCTATAATGTAGTATTTTCCAAGGCAAACAATAAATACAAGGGAGTACAACACAAGTATTTTAAATATGGTGATCCATGGTTCTATTGTATCTATAGCTCATATTTAAATAGACAAAGTTTTGCAAACAAGGTAGAAATGACTAAAAACATAGAAGAGAGACTTTTGATTATATGAAGATACGTTATAAATAAAAGAGGCATGTAACAATAACCTAACAAGTTCTTTTACATAATTTTTATTTATATACTGTATTTATTTTTTGTATAGAATTATACATAAAATATATATTTCTGTATATATTTTATGCCTAACTTAATGAATTACTTCATCGGAAAAAATTTAGGGAATCTTCTATATATTAGATATATTTATGCATATTTTTATATATAATTTATATATAAATTACTTACTCAGTGGAAGAATTTAGGGAATCTTCTCCTGACTGTGGAAGGCTGGGGCTGAAGGCCATGAGGTCCACCTTGGGCAGCGCCTCCCCCGAACACACCCTCTGCCGCCTCTGCTGCGACTGCGACCAGCTGCCCCCGCGCTGGCGCACACCAGAGTGGGCTTCCCCGCCGCGCACGCCGCCTCGCGGGCCGGCGCACTGCAGCGCAGCGCAGTGTACAGCAGCAGCGTGAGCACCAGCAGGCTGGACACGGCGCAGATGGCCACGATCAGGTACACGTTCACGTCCACCAGCGCCGCGCCGGGGCCCGCCGCCAAGCCCCCCGCCGCCGCCGCCGCCGCCGCTCGCGACGCCGCCTTGGGCGCCTGGCCGCTGTCCACCAGCGACAGCAGCACGGTGGCCGTGGCCGTGAGCGCCGGCTCGCCGTGGTCCTTCACCAGCACCAGCAGGCGCTGGCGCGCCGCGTCCGCCTCGTCCAGGCCGCGCGTCGTGCTGATCTCGCCCGTGTACAGCCCCACGCGGAACGGGCTGCCGCGCGCCGCCCGCCGCCGGCGCCAGCTCGCACGACAGCCACGCGTTGCAGCCCGAGTCCGCGTCCACGGCGCGCACCTTCGCCACCACGTGGCCCGCGCCCACCGAGCGCGCCACCAGCTCGCCGCCGCGCCCCCGAGAGAGCCCGCCGCGCCCGCGGCCAGCAGCGTGGGCGCGTTGTCGTTGTCGTCCAGCACGAACACCTGCAGCGTCACGTTGCTGCCCAGAGGCGGCACGCCCCCGCCGCGCGCGCTCACCTGGAAGCGCAGCAGCTCCAGCTCCTCGTGGTCCAGGGGCTGCAGCGCGAACACCTTGCCGCTCTCCGCGTGCACCGACACGTAGCTCGACAGCAGCCGCTCGCCCACGCGCCGCTCCACCAGCGAGTAGGACACGCGCCGCGTTCTCCTGCGCGCTCCGCGTCCCGCGCCGACACCGTGAAGATGTGGCGGCCCGGGGGCGTTGTTCTCCCCTTCACGAACACCGTGTACTCGGGCTGCGCGAACGCGGGCGCCGTTGTCGCTCACGTCGGACACCTCCACGGACACGCTGGCCGTGGCCCACAGTGGGGGCGCGAGCCCCCGTCTCTCGCGGTGACCACCACCTGGTAGTTGGACACGCTCTCGCGGTCCAGTGCGCTGTCCAGCACCAATGAATAGCGGTTCTTGAAGTTAGACACCAGCTTGAAAGGGACTTTTGCTGTTAAAGTACAAGTTACCTGTCCGTTGGCACCAGAGTCGCGATCAGAAACGCTGATGAGAGCAATAACGGTGCCCATCTTGGCATCTTCACGAACAGGGAGCGACAAAGAAGTGACCATTACCTGGGGGTATTGTCATTCAGATCCAGTACTTCCAGGAGGACCGTGCAGTGACCTGTCATGGAAGGGACCCCTTTATCACTCGCCTGGACCTGAATTTCATATTCATCATTCTCTTCAAAATCCAGTTTCCCACAAATTCTGACTTCACCTGTTTCTGAATTTATTGAAAACATACATTTCTCACTCATTGGCAAAACCATTTTGATTCCATACTTAATTTCTCTGTTCAGTCCTTCATCTGGATCAGAAGCGTTGAGCTGAATCACACTAGTGCCATTTTGGACATTCTCGTATAGCGTTGCTTTGTAGATGGGCTTCTCAAACTCCGGAGCATTATCGCTCACATCCAGTACTGTTATTTGAATCTGAACAGATCCGGTTAACTCGGGTTTACCACCATCCACCGCAGTCAGCAATAATTGAAATTCTGGAGTTTCCTCTCTATTCAATGACTTCTGAAGAACTAATTCAGGCAATATACTTTTATCGGTTTTCGTTGTGGTTTTAAGAGAAAAATATTCATTTGGACTTAGCCTATAGATCAGAAGAGAGTTTATGCTGATATCTACATCAGAAGCGCCCTCTAGAGGAAAATGAGAATCCAGAGGCGCAGATTCGGGAAATAAGTAGGTTTTGTTTTTCTTCTCTCTGAACACCGGCGGATTGTCGTTAATGTCCTTCACCTCGACCTCCACATAGAAACCTGCAGCGGCCGGTCCACGATCACCTCCAGGTGGAGGCTGCACTCCGCGCTCCGCCCGCACAGCTCCTCGCGGTCGATCCGAGAATTCACAAACAAAATGCCATTCTGCAGATTTACCTCCAGAAGGTCCCCGCGGTCCTTGGACGCCACCCGAACAGGCGCGGCACCAGCTCCGCCAGCTCCAGCCCCAGGTCCTGGGCGATGCGGCCCACGAACGTGCCGTGTTTGGCCTCCTCGGGGACCGAGTAGTGGACCTGGCCGCTCCCAGCTTCCCAGGATGCGAGGAGCAGGAGCGAGTGCAGCAGATACTGGCATCTCCAGCTTCCTTGCCAGGAAAATTTCATCGCAGGTGATGTGAATACCGATGTGGGAGAGTCACTAAGCGAATTCTGACCCTCGAACCTTTTGAGCAGCCTTCTATTTCTGTAAGTATGTGTTTGATCATTTTTACTCAGCATCCCGGTCAATATGGAGTCAATTCTATTCCACGAAAGGGCGGAATCTGGGCTTGGAGACACAATGTTGCCTTTTTACCTTTTTAGTGTATAGCGACATCATGTGACTGATCTTGTAAGTACAAGACAGAGCCTGCGGTTCTTGATTTTAACATTCCTGAATATTTTAAATTATTTTGATTTGGGTTATTTTTATGGATAATCGGTAAATGTCTATTTATTTGATATATTAGTAAAAATGACAGATATTTCTCTCTCATTATTTTTAAACAAGTATCAAAATCAATCACAAAATAATCATCAAATATATTAAATCAGAAGTTACTCTTTAGCTATCATGGAGAATAAAATTAAGAAAATGTGCATCGTCCCATTCTTATGCAATCCAGTTTCATGAGTTATCCTTTGTAGTACTATACAGTAGAATTTTAAGAAAAATAATTTTAAAGAACTTCCTTATTTAATAAATAAAATGAATTAAAACATATCAACAAAATATTTCAATCACATAAATAGCTGTACTCAGCTCTGGTGACTAATAATAGTAATATTATACCTCATAATAAGAAACATGTGAGTTTTCTGATTACTGATGTGGTGACTTTTATTTCTATAACATGTTCAAATGAGGCTTGGGTACACTTTCTGCAAAAGTTTATTCAAGAAGTAGTGTTTTCCTGGAGACTATTCAGTAGAGTATTTCAAATTTCACAAGGTTTTAAAATGCCAGTGGAGCACTAATATAAAAATCTCATCTTGTAAAATAGTTTAGATCTCAATGTCTTTGAAGACAAAACAATATGTACTCAAATTAAATTTGCTTCCCTTCCAAAGCTTTCCCTTAAGACCAGTAAATAGTCACTCAAAATATTCTTCTCCAGAAAAGCAAAATTTGATTATGATGCAAATAAGAATTAAGACTTCTTATTATTTGAATCATCATTTAAAGACTAGCTTTAAGTAGTCTTAAATTTTTTAAATTAAGGATGAATTAAAATAAAACATGATTAAGAACTCACAGATGCAAAAAACTAAGTACAGAATTTGTAAGTTCACTAAAATCCAAATAAAAATCTTTTTAGTGTGTTTTGGGGCACAACAAGCACACAGGGCCTACAACTGAAATAAAAAAAAATTGAAATGATAATTTTACAGCATAAAATGTAATGCTTAAGAATCACTGTATCACTGTCTTCCCGTTCATCATCGATTTGCTCTGAGCGGGCACCAGTAACATCTCCATATGACCTGTCTCATGGTAGTAGAGCCCAAGAGCATCTGCTTGCTCCAGGAACATAAATAGCCTCAAACCATTCCATCAGGTCATGGGAATGAGGTCTATAATTGTTACTGGTATGTTTAACAATAACTATAAAATTATAAAATAGCTATAAAATTTAATTAGTATATATGCTAATAAATAGTATATATTACACAGATATGCAATACTCTATAAAGACAATTTTAATTAAGATATATACTAGTATATATTGTATATATTTGTAAGAATCTAAATTGTACATTATTATGGACTACAAATATATTTGAAAAATAATCTCTACCTTGTTAAAACATTTCAGTCTTTTTGTTACATTTCAATAATGGTGTGTATTCACAGATTAACACTCATTGTATTATGTTGACAAGCTACATATATTATGACTCACTGAATCTTAAATATTATTTCATGTTCTAATCTTGTTGACTACTTTTCAATTGTTTTAGTCCAATAATATTGAGGTAAAAATTGCTGTCCTGAGGTTGGAATACAGACTCATTATGGAGTCCTCAAATTTAGTGCCAAAGGGAATGCTGTGGACCTTCACTGGTATCTCAAAGGGGTTATATTCCCCCCATAGTACATGTAGTTAAGAATTTGGAATCAGATTTACAGGTAAATGATCTTTGATAGTTTCTTTGGATGTGATTATATCATGTAGAAAGAAATTTTACCAAGTCTAGAGATGAAGCACTTATTTGTAGGAAATTTTAAATGGTAAATAAATATAACTTCCAATATGCATAACTTCAATAAAGTTAATGTTTTTCATTCTAAATGAGTTGTTTAAGCAGGAATAAAGTCAAATAGCGCATTTTTCAAATGTTTTAAGCCCATGCCAGTAGCAAGTTTGAGTAACTTGATTAAGTAACATAAATAACTTTGTTTGCCTAGTTTTTCTTCAGAAACATATATCTGGAGTTCAAATTAAGTATTTCGCCCATAAATGGTGCATTTTGTGGAACTAAAAGTGAACATAAAATGTATTTACATTTTTTCAAAAGAAATAACACGTGAACACAAAAAACTGATTTTTCTGCAGATAATTTGGAAGGAGATTTTAGTAGTGGATGAAAAATTGAAAAATTAAAGGCTACTTACTACATAATCTATAATGAATGTTTAACACCACACGGTTGAAAAAAAGGAGGTAACTAGATTCTGACCAATGAGGATGTTCAAAACAAGCCTGAGAGAGAAAAGCCAAGAATCAGAATAATTTAAAGACATCAAGGCAAGGTTAATAAGGGGCATGATTATGAATCAAGAGCCATTGTTTACATAACTGACAACATAAAAATTAAGTGAGGGCCATAGAGATATTACAGTTGGTAAGACACTTGCCTTGAACGTGGCTGACCCGGAATTGATTTCCCTATATCCCAAATGGGCCTCCGTCAAACAGGAGTGAACCGTGAATGCACAGTCAGTAAGCCCTGATCCACAGTCATCTGTAGCCCCACACAATATAGGTAGATCATTGGAAATCAGAATTTCTCCCTAATGAAATGATAATGTAGAAGTCGCTATCATGTGTGGACCCATACTTAACGCTTCATATGATCAAACTAAAACAGATGTGTGATTTCGCATATTATTAACATCCATGCTCTTTAAAGAAATTTATTGGAAATAGAGCAACAATTCTTCAGTGAAGTAGACTCTTATCGAGGGGTCATATTCCCTGAGGACTGGTGGAGTCCTGTCTTGCTGACATCCAATTGTGGATCCCTGCATGCAAAGTATACACGCTGACCTATCGGGGCATCTCCCTGGGCCAGAAACAAAATGGATTTTAAAAACTTAAACTTCGAAAAAACAATCTACAGAACTTACCTGCATTGGGTGATTTGATGTAACCTCCTGGAATTCATTTCCATCTTCTCTATCCTGTCCTGGAGGCAGGCAGGGGCTAAATGCCATGAGGTCCGCCTTGGGCAGGGCCTCCCCGAACACACCCTCTGCCGCCTCTGCTGCGACTGCGACCAGCTGCCCCCGCGCTGGCGCACACCAGAGTGGGCTTCCCCGCCGCACAAGCCGCCTCGCGGGCCGGCGCGCACTGCAGCGCAGCGCAGTGTACAGCAGCAGCGTGAGCACCAGTAGGCTGGACACGGCGCAGATGGCCACGATCAGGTACACGTTCACGTCCACCAGCGCCGCGCCGGGCCGCGCCGCCAAGCCCCCGCCGCCGCCGCCGCCGCCGCGACGCCGCCTTGGGCGCCTGGCCGCTGTCCACCAGCGACAGCAGCACGGTGGCCGTGGCCGTGAGCGCCGGCTCGCCGTGGTCCTTCACCAGTACCAGCAGGCGCTGGCGCGCCGCGTCCGCCTCGTCCAGGCCGCGCGTCGTGCTGATCTCGCCCGTGTACAGCCCCACGCGGAACGGGCTGCGCGCCGCCCGCCGCCGGCCGCCAGCTCGTCACGACAGCCACGCGTTGTAGCCCGAGTCCGCGTCCACGGCGCGCACCTTCGCCACCACGTGGCCCGCGCCCACCGAGCGCGCCACCAGCCGCCGCGCGCGCCCCGAGAGAGCCCCGCGCCCGCGCCTGCGGCCAGCAGCGTGGGGCGCGTTGTCGTTGTCGTCCAGCACGAACACCTGCAGCGTCACGTTGCTGCCCAGAGGCGGCACGCCCGTCGCGCGCGCTCACCTGGAAGCGCAGCAGCTCCAGCTCCTCGTGGTCCAGGGGCTGCAGCGCGAACACCTTGCCGCCTCTCGCGTGCACCGACACGTAGCTCGACAGCAGCCGCCGCCCACGCGCCGCTCCACCAGCGAGTAGGACACGCGCGCGTTCTCCTGCGCGTCCGCCGCCGCGCCGACACCGTGAAGATGTGGCGGCGGCGCGCGTTGTTCTCCTTCACGAACACCGTGTACTCGGGCTGCGCTGAACGGCGGGCGCGTTGTCGTTCACGTCGGACACCTCCACGGACACGCTGGCCGTGGCCCACAGTGGGGCGAGCCCCCGTCTCTCGCGGTCACCGCCACCTGGTAGTTGGACACGCTCTCGCGGTCCAGTGCGCTGTCCAGCACCAGTGAATAGCGGTTCTTGAAGTTGGACACCAGCTTGAAGGGAACGTGGGGAGTTAGAGAGCAGGTGACTTGTCCATTGGTACCAGAGTCGCCGTCGGACACGCTAATGAGTGCGATGACCGTGTTAAGTGGAGCGTCTTCTCGGATCGGTAGAGACAGGGAAGTCACCGCAATTTTAGGGGCATTATCATTGGCGTCTAAGATTTCTATCCAGATTGTACAGTGACCTGCCATGGGGGAGTGCCTTTATCTGTGGCCTGTACTTCAATTTCATAAAACTTGGTTTCTTCATAGTCTAATGTTCCATTGACCCTCATTTCTCCATTGTTTTTATCCAGTGTAAATAAGGATTTGCCATAGGGCTTAACGGATCTCAAGGAGTATGTTATCTCTCCATTGACACCTTCATCTCTATCTGTGGCGTTTAGCTTTATCACAAAGGTTTCCTTAGCCGCGTTTTCCATTAGTCTTACCTTGTATTCTGATTGATCAAATTCCGGGTCATTGTCGTTGGTATCCAACACGAGGATGAGGAGCTGAACGGTGCCTGTCAGCTCTGGCTTCCCCCCATCTGTAGCGGTCAGTAGTAAATTCAGTTCAGAAGTTTTCTCTCTGTCCAGAGATTTCTTTAGTGTAAGCGACAGCCTTTTAGTCGGTTTATTATTTGTTGGTAATTCTAAAGAAAAATACTCGTTTGGGCTGAGTCTGTAGGTCAATAGAGCATTCTCTCCTATATCTGCGTCCGAAGCTCCCTCTAGAGGAAAATGCGAGTCAGGTTGCTTAGATTCCCAAATTTGCAATTTTTGTTCTCCTAAAGAAAACACCGGCGGATTGTCATTAATGTCCTTCACCTCCACCTCCACATAGAAAACCTGCAGCGGCCGGTCCACGATCACCTCAAGGTGGAGGCTGCACTCCGCGCTCCGCCCGCACAGCTCCTCGCGGTCGATCCGAGAATTCACAAACAAAATGCCATTCTGCAGATTTACCTCCAGAAGGTCCCCGCGGTCCTTGGACGCCACCGGAACAGGCGCGGCACCAGCTCCGCCAGCTCCAGCCCCAGGTCCTGGGCGATGCGGCCCACGAACGTGCCGTGTTTGGCCTCCTCGGAGATGGAGTAATGGACCTGGCTGCTCCCAGACTCCCAGGATGCGAGGAGCAGAAGACAGAGGAGCAACTGCCGCGAAGCGCTCAATCCCCCTTCTTCGAGACCTGAACATTTCATATGACTTCGACATCCAAAATAGGATTCCTTATACCTACAGCACTGGAAAAGCCGGTTTCGGACTTAAAATCTCTCCGGATTTTTTAGAAGTTTCAACGAATTCTTTACCGGTAGCATCCGGCATGATGGAGTCCTTTTGTATGCGGGGATCCTGGCAGTGTCAAAACCAACTCTTGAACTGAATTCTTTCCACCAGGTAAAGAGCGCCACCTTGTGCCTGAAATGTGGTTGCCATAAACTATATCCAATACCATATGATTTTGTTTTAAAAAGAAAATATATTTCGGCAAGTTTATTTTATTTTATTTTCCCAAAATATGAGTTCCAAAATACTTATTTGTGGGGGCACTTGAATTTTAACTCATGTTGAAATCGATGATATATAAATAATGGCATTTTAGATATCAATTCCAAATTTTGTATCATTTTACTTAACACTTGATCTTATTTATAAACAATCGATATTAGTTATAAATGTCTATATCACTATAAGTAAATAATTAAATTTTATAAGTAGATTTATAAAAAGTTTTCCTAGACATTTTCTGAAGATATTTTTCCTTACAAGGGAAAATTATCAATTTAAATAGTTTTACTTCTAGTCTGCCTTGTTATTTTGACTTCTAGGAAACTCAAAGAAAATCTGGTTTCTTGCTACTACTGTTGTTTTTCTTGTTTTGGGACCACAACACCAGTGCTCAGGCCCCTCTGGCAGTGCCCATATTCTTATCTATGTGGACTTGCCTTCTATTTATATTGATTTAATTTCAATTTTTATTGTTATTAATATTTGTGTTTTGTCCAAACAACTTTGTATTCATTGAGGAACAATAATAAATTTCTTTGGATCTGTTAGTGTAAAACAATTTACAAAGAAAAGATCCATTGATATATATAAAATTTACATTTATATAGATGATTTCTTACATAAGTTGTACTGTTAGCAGCATAAAAGGCATTAAAAGATGACACTGTGTGACAAATTTAATAATATGGAAATCTTTCAAGTAAACATATCTCTTTTCAGTTTGTAATACTATGCAAAAAGTAGAAAGTAATCAAACAATTGAAAGACTTTAATGTTTGTGAAAATTCAATTTCTTAAAATATCAAGTAGGATATGGTAATTACTGACCAATTATTTAAAATCGTAATCAGGGGCAGGAGCAATAGTACAGTGGGTAGGGTTTTGCCTTGCATGAAATCAACCCTGGTTAGATCCTCAGCATCTCACATAGTCCCCAAGAACTGCCAGGAGTAGTTCCTGAGCACAGAACCAGGAGGAACCCCTGAGAATCTTGGGGTGTGGCCCCAAAAACCAAAAAACAGAAACCAAAAAAAAACAGTTGTAATCCAATTATCTGTCCATGAGCCCAAAGAAAATGGCATTATATCGTTTGGGGGGTTTGTTGTTGTTGTTTATTGTTTGCTTAAAACTCGATGAAATGGAAGCTTCACCAGGAATACTTTCCCAACCAGACTTCCATTCGGATACTTGGAGCTCATACAAGATTTCACAGATAAAGAATAGCTCTGGAACTTCATAAATTCAAAATCAACTTTATAAGAAGACCTAAAGGAGCTTCTTTAAGAAAAGGCAAATCTCACAAACACACCAAACTTCTACAGTAATATAGCACAAAACTCCGTGATAATAATCTCACTCAATGCCAATGATCTAAATGTACCAATTTATTGGTCCTTTCACTTTGGGGGAAGAGGGAGAAGGAGAGGCTGCTGGGAATCAAACCAAGGGTCTCACACATACACATGTCTTGTACCAATGATCTACATCCCCAACTCTGGTCTTTTTTATATAACCTTGGAACATCAACAAGAATAAAGTGGAGACACTGAAGTAAAGAGGAGAAAATGTCTGAGAATATGCATCACACTATCTGGAATATTTGTAGAATGACTTTGATGGCTTATTTCTAATCTGAAAACACTAAAAAGGTACCTCAAAATTATCAGTATACTGGGCCGGGCGATAGCCCAGCGGGTAGGGCGTTTGCCTGCACGCGGTCGGCCTGTGCTGGCTCGGGTTCGATCCCGGCTCCCTTATGGTCCCCGAGCACCGCCAGGGTGATTCCTGAGTGCAGAGCCAGGAGAAACCTCTGAGCTTGCCGGGTGTGACCCCCAAAACAAAAAAAATCAGTATACTTATTTGTCTGTTATTGATCTTCTATCCTGAATATTCATACATATATTAGAATATATATTCTTTCAATCTTCTATTGTTTTTGTTTGGGAGGGGGCTACACCAACATTGTCCAGGGCTTACTCCTATTTCTGTGCTTAGGGATCACACCTAGCAGTGCTTGGGAAGCTATCTATGGTGCCGGTTATTGAACCAGGATCAGTCACATGCAAGGCAAGTACCTTAATCCCTTTACTAGAACTCTGGCCCTGAAATCTACTTTTTTCAAATTTGCTCTTCTTCCAATAGCATAATGGAAAACCCATTAAAATAAATGTAAAATTGTTTCTGTAAAAAAACAAAACAGACTAGTCATTTTTATGACATCTGTAAAATAATCAGTATGGGTTTATAACCAAACTAGAACATTAGACAGAGTATATGTAACATACATCATGATATATGTAATATAATATTTGAAGCCTGTAAAGTTTATTTTGGAAAAAGGATGAAACAGGCCTTTGATCACTCCATCATTAAAATAAGAAACTGGGACACTGGATGGGCTCAGAGCAATAGCACAGTGGGTAGGACAGTTACCTTGCGTGTGGTCAACCTAGATCACTCTCCAGCATCGCATATGGTCCACTGAGCCTGCCGAGAGTGATTCCTGAATACAGAGCCAGGTGTAAGCCATAATACCACCTGCTGAGCCTTCCCCCAAAAAAGAAACTGGGACGCTAGAGACAATGTAAATGGTTCAAAGGTAGATAGAGGAACATGATAAAAGAAAATGATAATATTGTATGTCAAATAAAATCAGATGGTAATTTAAAAAAATATTTTTCTTTAGTACACTATTTTGTGATTACATTAAATAACACAACAAATACCAAATCATAAGTATTCGTTAGATGAATTAACAGTTCATCTTTTGGGGGCCAGAGAAATATTGTACAGGATTGAGTCACTGCCTTGCATGCAACAACCAAAAACCTGGTTTAACTCTCTGGTCCCCTGAGTACTTCTAGGAGTCACGACTGGGCACAGCTCCAGGAATAGGCCCAGAGCCCATGGAAGTATGGCCCAAACCCCATCCCCTACTATCCTCACACACACACACACACACACACACACACACACACACACACACACACACACACAAAAAAAACTAGCTTTTGCATTTTGGCTGTTTTTAAGAAATTATATCCCACCCAGTCCTTCCCCAAAAAATTATAATATTTTAACTCATCTTTAGGGACAAGCACATGAGGTCTGGCATCAGTTAATATCAATAAGTAACAATATCCCTGGGTGTTTTGGGCGGTTCCATTTGGGGACCACACCCAGTGGTGCTCAGGAGTTACTCCTAGATCTGAACTCAGGAATTACTCTTGATGGTGCCCAGGGGACCATATGGAATGCCAGGATCAAACCTGGGTCAGCCATGTACAGGCAAGTACTATACTATATCTCTGGACCATAAAATCATTGTTAATGTTGATTATCCCACCCGCACGGCAAAGTCTGTCAAGCTACCTGTGCCGTATTTGACATGCCAAATACCAGTAACAATTATAGACCTCATTCCCATGACTTGATGGAATGGTTTGAGGCTCTTTATGTTCCTGGAGTGGGCAGATGCCTTTGCGCTATCTCACATGTGACAGGAAATATTGAGATATTACTGGTGCCCACTCAGTAGTCAATGCTCTACAGGAAGTCAAGTCAAGTCAATGTTGATTTTGTACAACCAGTTGAAAAGGCTGAGGAACTCTGTGCCTGACCATTGCTAAACATATACTGTCAAACATCCTTTTTCACTGCCAATGAATCAAACCCAGATCTCTAACATGGAATGTACATAATCAGGTTAGTCTTAAGTTCCACCTGTATGTTTTGCTATTAGAGTAATACATGATATAATGTTCTACTAGTCATCATCATTCACTAATATTACATAATATATCTAATACTTTTATTGAAAATATTAAATTATGAAGTTGTTCATAGAAACCCAAAATGTTCATTTGAAAATCAAAAGACTAGTTATATCATCCAACAGATAGTAACCAAATTGTAGGATTACACAATAATGTTCACTGTGTGCTATGATGACTTACTCAACTATGCATAGTTATTTCACCACAATGTGTTCAGTTGACCAAATCTCTCATACAACAGAACTGAATCCTGGATTTTACAGACACATTCAAATGGTTTCATGAGTTACAGAAATTTTTAAGTTGCTATTAAAGTATGCAATTTTGTAAATACTAAAATGTTTAGGATACTAGAAATAATCACATTTACATTTATCTTTTGTTTGCTTTGTGGGTCACAGCTGGCAGTGCTCAGTAGTAGATACTCCTGCCTCAGTGTTCAGGGTCACTCTTAGAAGTACACAACCAAGCATCAAACCCAGGACTCCTGTATGCAAAGCATGAACTCTCTAGCCCTTTAAGCTATCTTCCAAACACTATTCTTACTCTCATCATAAAAAGGGCAAGTTTTGTTTAAATCCTGCCACCATATATGGTCATCTGGGCACCATCAGGAGTGACCTATGAGCACAAAGGCAGGAGTAGCCCATGAGAATATCTGGGTATTGCCTAACTCCTCCAAAGGAAAAGTTCAGTAGTAGTAGTAATAGTAGTAGTAGTAGTAGTAGTAGTAGTAGTAGTAGTAGTAGTAGTAGTAGTAGTACACTGGGCTACACTGGCATGTGATAGGGTCAAATGGAAATATTACTGGTGCCCGCTCGAGCAATTCAATGAATAACGGGATGTCAAGTGGTCAAGTGATGTAGTAGTAGTAGTAGTCTATGCGACTGGGTTGAGAAAGAGCTTTGTTGGTGACAAGCTGGCAGACTGGAAAATGATGATCTATTCTCAAAGTAAGCACCTTTGGCAAGTTGATCTTATATGTGTCATACGACTTTAGTGTTCTGCAACAATGCTGGAGACTACAGTGTTCTAATTTTATTCAGATTAAGTGATCTTCTTGTTTGTAATACTTTCAAACAGTTTGTCTCTAGTCCTCCTAAGTTAACTGCTAATTATTCATTGGTTCACTATCACTATCTTCCCGTTCATCATCGATTTGCTCGAGCGGGCACCAGTAACATTTCCATATGTCCTGTCTCATGCTAGTAGAGCCCAAGGGCATCTGCTTGCTCCAGGAATATAAAGACTCAAACCATTATATTAGGTCATGAAAATGACCTAATATAATTGTTTACTGGTATTTGGCACATCAAATATGACATGGGTAGCTTGCCAGGCTTACCATGCGGGTGGCATACTCTTTTTTTTTCAGGATTCTTTTTTTTACAATTACAAAGATATACAATTAAAAGTTCATATTGGGTTTTGGTCATACAGTGTAGCAGCACCCACGCCACCAGTGCCCATCTCCCACCACCAACGTCCCGGTTCCCTCCCCTCCCCCAGCCCTCCTCCATGGCAGGTTCTTTATTTCTTTCCATTTCTCTATCTTTCTCTTTTCCTTCCTCTCCAGACTATGGATTACAGAACATACATTAAAGGGTTGTCATGTGTATCCTTTTGCCTCTATTTAATGCTCAGTTCTAGGTTGGCTTAGTACCCTCACAATTGTTAGCACACTGTTCCATTTTCTGTTTACCTGCCTCCACACGTTTGTGATAATTTCCACCTTTGACAGGACCTCCTGATGTATGTTTCACTTGCCTTGGTATTGGTATCATAATATGTACCTATATATAAATACAGCATTTATTGATGAACCACGTGGCTGCAAGCGCCCGCGCGAGCCGGGCTGTAATAGGCTGGTCTGCTGGGTGGAGTTCTGATGAGAGGGAAGTCCAGATATGGAAAATGGAGGCCCTCATGGAGTGGGGTCATCTGACTTGTTGCGAGGCTCTGCTGGGGTGGCAGGCCAGGGCTAGAACCCGCCATCCCTCCCGGGTGCCTGATGAGTGGCTGGGCACAGGAAGAGCCGGCAGCAGCTCTGCCCCATGTCTGTGAGTCTCTTCATTGGTTAGGTAATATAAATAGCTGTCTCAATGTTCCTTGAAGACAAATTCTGTGGTGATATTTGCATTATGGAGATTACAGAAGGAGAATAAACAAGTGAACAGAAAATATATTTGAAGAAATAATTATTTAAAAAATTCCCTGAGTGGGAACGGAAGATATTTCCAAGTATTGGAAATTCAAAGAGATCTACATCAAGACACATTATACTCTCATAGCAAAAGTTAAAAAATAAAGAGAGGCTCTTAAGAGCAGCAAAAGAAAATGAGTTTTTACCAAAAAGGGATCATCTCTATAGTTCTTAGCAGTTTTTCCAATAAAACACTTAGAAGAGAATCGCCTACTCAAACTTAGAAGAGGAAAATAACTGCCAACCAAGAATTTTTTACTTGGCAAAGATAGCATTCATAATTCAAAGAAATATTAAGCGTTTCCTGAACTAGAGAAATAGCTCAAAGGCTGAGCTCATATTTGGCATGAAGGAGGACAATGTTCAGTCCCTGACACTGCATTATGTCCTGAGCAACCAAAACTGACATCCCCACCACTGCCACCAAGCATATGGCTTATAGTAGACCGTGAGCACCCTTGGAGTAGACTCTGAGACCCTGAGCAAGTAAATCATCCTTGCAACAAATATTAAAATATTATTCTTTAAACTAAAAGGAGCCTCAAAGGTACTGGAAACCACGAGAGCTTACAAGGCCACCTGGTGTCAGAGATCAAACCTGAACTGCATAGCCATGCTTGTTATAGTTCATCACAAATCCATGTTCTTATGAATTCAAATACATAAACCAGGGAAAAGCATTTCCATTATGAAGACTATGATGGCCTAACATTCTTCATGGAATTTCTCTAAACAGAAAATAAGCATATTACCTTCTCAGCATTTCTATAAATTTAGTACTATAATGTGATTCCCCTACCAAATGGTAAGATTTCTTCACACAATACTATTAAAGGGTGAAGTGTCTAATTTGTATGATAGAGTCAAACATAAGAAAGTAAATTTTTACATAACTCAAAACTCAGATTAGCTCTCCTTTTCTTGGTGGGAGGAGGAAGAGCAGAGAGGAGGAGGATAAAAAGAAGAAAGAAAGAAAGAAAGAAAGAAAGAAAGAAAGAAAGAAAGAAAGAAAGAAAGAAAGAAAGAAGGAAGGAAGGAAGGAAGGAAGGAAGGAAGGAAGGAAGGAAGGAAGGAAGGAAGGAAGGAAGGAAGGAAGGAAGGAAGGAAGGAAGGAAGGAAGGAAAAGAAATTTCAAAAACATTTTTGTTATCCCAGTGATCACAGGATCACTTGCATGTGTAAAATCACAGGATTTTACACATGCAAGGCAATCATTCTACCATTGAGTAACATGCAAAATCAATTAAATCTCTTTTTAAAAAAATAAACGGATTCGAGACTGGAGTGATACTACAGCAGGTAGGGTGTCTACCTTGCATGTGGCCAACCGGGCTCGATCTCCAGCATCCTATATGGTCCCCCAAACACTGCCAGGAATACTTCTTAAGTGCAAAGCCAGGAGTAACTCCTAAGCATTGTCAGGTATGCCCCAAAAAGCCAATAATAATAATAATAATAATAATAATAATAATAATAATAATAATAAAGGGATTAGGGAGCTGAGGGGATAGTAGAGCTGTAAGATGACTACCTTGCATGAGGTCAACCAATTTAATCCCCAGCATCCCATGTTTCTCATGTGGTCCCCCAGGCAGTGCCAGAAGTAATTCCTGAGTACAGACCCACATTCTGAGGATTGTCGATGCGACACACACCCACCTCCCATAAACAGGGGGTCCAAGGACAGTTTTGAGGAGAGTTCAAAACACAATGTGAAAATCTGAAATTAACAAATAAGCAAGCAATGTTTTTCTACCTTGGGCAACTGAAGACTAAAGAAAATGAGCTGGAAATTGCAAATCTATCCTGAAAATGAGTGTGAAAATTCATCTACCTTCTGACACAAGAAAGCAGTTGGCTATAATAATGCTACCTCAAAAATCCATGCAGTTGGTTACAATAAAGCTACCTCAAAAGTCGATGCTTTTTGAGTAAGTAACAGTTTAATTTACAGTTTACAGTAAAGTAAAAAACTGAAAAGCTTTAAATTCTACTTAAATTATGAACTTGCATTGTTATAATATTGGACAATGAATAGATACACTGATTTGAAGAAGCAAATAAGATGAATATGCTGCAAAACTGAAAAATAGAATTTCCTTTTTTTTGGGGTCACAACAAGTGATGCTCAGGGGTTACTCCTGGCTCTGCACTCAGGAGTTACTCCTGGCGGTGCTCAGGGGACCATATGGGATGCCGGAGATCAAACCCAGGTCGGCTGTGTGAAGGCAAACGCCCAACCCGCTGTGCTATCGCTCCGGCCCCAAAAAATAGAATTTCTGAGTCTTGCTCTCCCTCTCCATTTACCATCACTGATACCTAACTCTTTTGGGTTTGGATTTGGGCCTACACCTGGCAGTGTTCAGGGCTTACTACTGGCTCAAGAATTACTCCTGGCAGTGCCGTAGGGGTGGGGAGCACATGGGGAACAAATGGTGTACCCAGAATAGATCGTAGGTCAGCAGTATGCAACTCAAGCAATACTTATCTGCTGCATTCGCTCTGTAACACTGATATCTAATTAATTTCCACTGATTTAACTTTCCCACTTAACAGGCGGCTTAACTATTTACATTACTATCATTTCTTCGGTTATGAAATACGGCAAAAAGCAATAAAAATGAACTCCAATGGTCTTTATAAACATGCATGTAATCAAAAAAAGGTGAAATAAATAACAAATTTAAATTATCTTGGTAAAATTATGTGGATGACAACAATAGAGAATGGATCGCAGAATTATTGTACTTACATTTCCGGGAGTTTCCAAATGTTCTCCATTATCTGTAGAACCAGGAGGTACACTTGGACTGAAGGCCATGAGGTCCGTCTTGGGGTCGCCTCCCCGAACACACCCTCTGCCTCCTCTGCTGCGACTGCGACCAGCTGCCCCCGCGCTGGCGCACACCAGAGTGGGCTTCCCCGCCGCGCCCGCCGCCTCGCGGGCCGGCGCACTGCAGCGCAGCGCAGTGTACAGCAGCAGCGTGAGCACCAGCAGGCTGGACACGGCGCAGATGGCCACGATCAGGTACACGTTCACGTCCACCAGCGCGCCGCGCGGGCCCGCCGCCAAGCCCCCGCCCGCCGCCGCCGCCGCTCGCGACGCCGCCTTGGGCGCCTGGCCGCTGTCCACCAGCGACAGCAGCACGGTGGCCGTGGCCGTGAGCGCCGGCTCGCCGTGGTCCTTCACCAGCACCAGCAGGCGCTGGCGCGCCGCGTCCGCCTCGTCCAGGCCGCGCGTCGTGCTGATCTCGCCCGTGTACAGCCCCACGCGGAACGGGCTGCGCGCGCCGCCGCCGCCGCGGCGGCCAGCTCGTACGACAGCCACGCGTTGTAGCCCGAGTCCGCGTCCACGGCGCGCACCTTCGCCACCACGTGGCCCGCGCCCACCGAGCGCGCCACCAGCTCGCCGCGCGCCCGAGAGAGCCCCGCGCCCGCGCCCGCCGCTAGCAGCGTGGGCGCGTTGTCGTTGTCGTCCAGCACGAACACCTGCAGCGTCACGTTGCTGCCCAGAGGCGGCACGCCCGCGTCGCGCGCGCTCACCTGGAAGCGCAGCAGCTCCAGCTCCTCGTGGTCCAGGGGCTGCAGCGCCGAACACCTTGCCGCTCTCCGCGTGCACCGACACGTAGCTCGACAGCAGCCGCTCGCCCACGCGCCGCTCCACCAGCGAGTAGGACACGCGCTAGGCGTTCTCCTGCGGCGTCCGCGTCCCGCGCCGACACCGTGAAGATGTGGCGGCCGGGCGCGTTGTTCTCCTTCACGAACACCGTGTACTCGGGCTGCGCGGGGCGGCGCGTTGTCGTTCACGTCGGACACCTCCACGGACACGCTGGCCGTGGCCCCACAGTGGGGGCGAGCCCCCGTCTCTCGCGGTCACCGCCACCTGGTAGTTGGACACGCTCTCGCGGTCCAGTGCGCTGTCCAGCACCAATGAATAGCGGTTCTTGAAGTTAGACACCAGCTTAAAGGGCACATGTGGTGTCAGTGAACATGTCACCTGTCCATTGCCACCAGCGTCCCTGTCGGTTACACTGATGAGAGCTATAACGGTCCCCAGTCGAGCATCCTCTGGAACAGACCGAGATAGGGATGTCACTTGCATTTCTGGAGCATTATCGTTGACATCCAAGACTTCAATCAAAATTGTACAGTGGCCATACATTGGGGGGGTTTCCTTCATCAACTGCTTTAACTGGAAGCTTCCATAACTTAGTTTCTTCAAAGTCTATTTTTCCGTTTACTTTTATTTCTCCACTAGCTGAATCTATGCGAAAAGAGGCTTCGGTGTTAGCAGAGACATCAGTTGCAAAGGAATAAAGAATGCGGCTATTGGAGCCATCGTCCAAATCGGATGCATTGAGTCTAATCACTAGAGTGCCGTTTCTTGCATTTTCCAGTAACTTCACACGTTGAACTGCTTTGTCAAATACTGGAGCGTTGTCATTTACATCCAGCACTGTTACATGTAACTCTACTGTACCTGTTAGCTCAGGTTTACCCCCATCAATTGCTTTGAGCACCAACAGAAGTTCTGAAGTTACTTCCCTGTCCAACTGTTTTCTTAATACTAGTTCAAGGGGTTTACAGGCTCGTCATTGGTCGGTACTTCCAAGGAGAAATATTCATTGGGGCTTAATCTGTAAATCAGGAGAGCATTGGCCCCAACATCTGCATCGGAGGCGCCATCTAGCGCAAGATGAGAGTCAAGATTTTGTGTTTCAGAAATAAATAGATTTTTGCGCGTCGCCTGGAACACGGGCGGATTGTCATTAATGTCCTTCACCTCCACCTCCACATAGAAAACCTGCAGCGGCCGGTCCACGATCACCTCCAGGTGGAGGCTGCACTCCGCGCTCCGCCCGCACAGCTCCTCGCGGTCGATCCGAGAATTCACAAACAAAATGCCATTCTGCAGATTTACCTCCAGAAGGTCCCCGCGGTCCTTGGACGCCACCCGGAACAGGCGCGGCACCAGCTCCGCCAGCTCCAGCCCCAGGTCCTGGGCGATGCGGCCCACGAACGTGCCGTGTTTGGCCTCCTCGGGGACCGAGTAGTGGACCTGGCCGCTCCCAGCCTCCCAGGATGAGAGCAGCAGAAACCACAGCAGCCGCCCTGGAGCTCCGTGACCAGCAGGTTCTGAAGCTAACGTCATACCTCTCTTCGGGTTAGTAAATATTTCTTGAATAGGAAGGTCCAGTCCTTTGAGTGCTTTCTTTCGAGTTCTTCGTTCCTGAGCTTCTAGCTGATCTTAACAATAGGAGTGTTTTTTTAATCGTCTCAAAAGCACCGGAACGAGGAGTGTTTCTGGTTGGGGTAATTTTCTTCTGTTAAACCATACTCTCCATGGAGAACAACGACATCCTGTGGCTCAAAATGGAAGTACATTTGCGTTTATAAGTTTTCTTTTTATTGACAGTGCTTCTTTATTCTTTCATTTGGTTCTTTTGTTTTTATTTAAGGAATTTTAGTTCTTTCATTATATATTCCCTGTGTGTGGCCACTAGCTCTTTAAATGTGGTTTTTATTTTAAAATTTGAGTTCAAACGAAATTTTTATCCAGGATACTGTTATCTATGAGAATTTACTACTATGTTACGTGCATGAACACGGAAAGTATAATTTGTAGGATACCAGTAAAACTATGTTTCTGGTCTTTTAAATAATTTATTTTGATTTATAAAGTTTAGCCTTTTCTGGTATATTATTTTCTATTGCCTAATTTTTATACTACATTAAATTATTCTAAACAGTTGGCAATTGTGAAGACTGAAATTCTACTAGCAGCTCAAGTCTCATGTTACAACCTCAATATAATGATGATCCAGATCAATGCTGATATACTAGATACTTATTGGCTTATCCAGATTTATTTGCTCTGATTTTAATGATTTTTAGTAAGAACAGATTCTGGAGTACACAGTATGCTTATCTTAGTTTAATTTTAAAAGCCTTTTGCAACAACTGTATCTGCTTGGGTTGTGGGCTGTAGTTTCCATCATAAAGGTAACTTGATTTTGCATTATACCCATTAATACTTAGAAAATAATTTTATATTTGTTAAATATCATTGAATCATAAATTCAAGTTACATTGTCAATTTATTCCAATTGTGTTCCAAAATTGAAGTAAGGAGATTAAGGCATAAATACATTCTAAATTCCATTTATCCAATAATTTAATTTTCCAGTTCTATCTTGAATGTTTTTTAAACATTGCTTTTTTATTAATAATTTATTAACCAAGTTTCTCGGTGTCATTGGGTCTCTTAAAGATCCAACTCCCAAAGTCTCAAGTCATTTAGAAAATCCCAAATGTCTTTGCTTAAAAAAAAGCAAATAATTGGCCAGAAAATACTAGATTTTATGTAAAATTAAGTCAATCTTCATTTCAAACACTTAAAAAAGAGTTATTCAATCATTCTAAATACATGCCCAATAAGTGTATAGTTCTAGTTCTTTTTTAAATTGAGTAACACCAGTTTACAAGCAACTTGTTTTCCTAAAGCAGAGCAAAAAAAAAATAGCACCTGGTTGTGATTAAATTCAGAAAGAGACACAAATAACAGTGCCTCATGTTTGCTGGGTGTATCCTTTTACTTAAAGGATTGCTTTATTAATTAAGTACACATAATTTCTAAAGCCTTCAAATTCCTGTTACCATACAGATATTAACTACTGTATACCAATAAGACTATAGTTGCATACTCATCTTAAATGGGCACTCACAAATGCCCATTCATTAAGTGCTACAGAGTACTCATGGTTAGTCTCATTTTAATGTCATCTGACGAACCCATTAAGCATGATTAGTGTAAGATTTATAGATTTAAAAGAAATGGACTAAGTATTTCTAGGTAAGAATTTTATAGCTGATCGCTCCGACCCTTAAAAAATTATTTTTAAAATCTGCTGTCACCCCAGCAGAGCCTTGCAAGAAGCCAGAGGAACCCCCCCACACCATGAGGGCTGCCATTTTCCACATCCGGACTCCCATCTCCTCAGAGCTCCACCCAGCAGAAGAACTGATCAGAGCTGATCACAGCATCAATAAATGCCAGAGTTTTTAGATGACTACAAGAGTATCCCACCTGCACGGCAGAGCCTGGCAAGCTACCCGTGTTGTATTTGACATGCCAAATACCGGTAACAATTATAGACCACATTCCCATGACTTGATGGAATGGCTTGATGCTCTTTATGTTCCTGGAGTGGTCAGATGCCCTTGGGCCATCTCGTATGTGACAGGATGTATTGAGATGTTACTTGTGCCCGCTCAAGCAAATCAATGATCTATGGGAAGACAGTGATACAGTGATACAGTGATTCTTTTTGATATGTGTCAGTCTCTTTGGTGTGGGATAATATCTCATTGTTATTTTGATTTGCATCTCCCTGATGATTAGTGAGGTAGATAATTTCTTTCATGTGTCTTTTGGCCATTTTTGTGTTTCTTCCTTGAGGAAGTTTCTGTTCATTTCTTATCCCCATTTTTGATGGAGTTAGATGGGTTTTTTTAAAAAAGTTCTGTGGAAGTCTTATAAATTTGGATATTAACCCCCTATCAGGTGGATTTTGGGGTGTATTTTCCCAATCTGTGGGTTTTCTTTATATCTTGGTCATCATTTCTTTTGAGGTGCAGAAGCTTTTAAGTTTAATGTAATCCCATTTTTATCTTTGCATCCACTTGGGTGATCAGTGATGGTTTATCTTTGAAAGCCTTTAACTTCAATTTCATAGAGGGTTCTACCCACATTTTTCTCCATGTTCCTTATAGATTCAAGCCTGATATTGAGTTCTTTAATCAATTTGATAAAACTTTTTGTGCCTGGCATTATAAAGAGGTCTGAGTTCACTTTTTTTTTCATGTAGCTGCCTAGTTTTCCCAGCACCACTTGTTAAAGAGGCTTTCCTTGCTCCACTTAACCAGTGCTGATGAGGGTGCAGGGAGGAGGAGCTCTCCTGCATTGCTGGGGGAAGGCCGACTTGTCCAGCCTTTCTGGAAAACAATATAAACATTCCTCAAAAACATAGAAATTGAGTTTCCATGTGACCCAGTAATACCACTTCTGGGAATAAACTCCAGAGGCCCTAAAACACACAGCAGAAATGCCAACTGCATGTCTATGTTCATTGCAGCACTATTCACAGTAGTCAGAATGAGGAAACAACTCAAGTGCCCAACAACAGATGACTGGTTAAAGAAACCATGGTACTTCTACACAACAAAACACTATGCAGCTCTTAGGAAAAACTAAGTCATAAAACTTGCTTACACTTGGATGGATATGGAGAGTATCATGATGACTGAAACAAGTCAGAAGGAGGACAGACATAGAATGATTGCATACATTTGTGGGATATAAAAATTAACATGAGACTAATACCCAACGACAGTATAAACAAGTCCAGGTCAATTGGTCGATGATTGAAGCCTATCTCAAGCTTGAGTGCTAGGGGAGAAGGAAGTTGGGATAAAGAAGGGACCACTATGACGAAGATAGCTAGAAATGATCATTCTGAATAAGAATTGTGTGCTGAAAGTAGGTAAAGGTAAGCATGATAAATTCTCAGTATCTGTATTACAAACCATAATGCCCAAAAGAGAGTGGGGAGAGAGAGTGAGAGAGAG
Source organism: Cryptotis parvus (assembly GCA_021461705.1). NCBI lineage: Eukaryota > Metazoa > Chordata > Mammalia > Eulipotyphla > Soricidae > Cryptotis > Cryptotis parvus. Next base: position 100,505 of record JAJIBD010006843.1, on the reverse strand, counting down.
AGAGACAGCGAAACAGAAGGAAAGTGCCTTCCATAGAGACAGACAGGAGAGAGGCAGGGGTGGGGGAAGTGAGGACATCAGTAGTGGAAAATGTATACAAAGTAGGGGATGGATGTTCAAACATTGTATGGCTGAAGCTGATCATGAACAGCTTTGTAGCTGTGTATCTCATGCTGATTCAATTGAAAAAAAAAGAACAGCCAAAAGCAATTCTCAATTTGGGGGAAATATCTGGTTTCATGTCTTGGAACTGAACGTAAGAAACTGTCCACAAATTTTTTAAATCCTATGACTTAATATCAGTCCTCAAAATTGAAGACATTGTCATACAATTCAGTAAAATTTGTCTTTGATACCTCTCAGCTTTTCTTTCTTTTTTTTTTTTTTTTTGGAGGACACACCTGGTGATGTTCATGGGTTATTCTTGGATCTGCACTGAGGAATCCCTCCCTGGCCATCCTCTGGGGACCATCTACGGGATGCCAGGAATCAAACGTGGTCAGACACCTACAAGGCAAGTGACTTACCCCCTTTACTATCTCCAGTTTCCTCTCAGCTTTTCATTCTAAATTATAGTCTTCATTTCTTCTCCTTACTGCATTTTCTTCTCCATAGATTCAATGTTTATTATACTGCTGAACAAAATGCTAACTTATAACTTTAAATTTTATGAATATTTATAGTTGAAAATCAAATATATCCAAAAGAAGGCAAATTAAAATTAGTAGTGGATTATAAACATGACTATGACTCATGAATAGCTCAGATGAAGAGCTAGTATATAACAATTATATAAAAATTTTGGACAAAACTACTCTGCAAAGTTTGGTAACATGGCCAGGATAGTTTCACTTTTTGAAGTTAAATTACCACTTAACACATACTTTTAAAAATTAAAATAAACAGATTAAATTAATTTAACATTAAAATATTTTTTAAAATATTACTAATTCCACCGAGTCCCATCAGGAGTGATCCCTGAGCATAAAGTTCAGAACCTGGAGTAAGCCCTGAGCACCTCACCTCTGAGTGTGGTCTTCCAAAACAAAACAACTTTACACTTTATTTATCATGGTGATAAGAATTAATTTATGACACTTATTAATGTAATAGGTCATTTCCAAATTGAAAACTGAATATAAAATAACTTTATGAACACAGCAGCTAGAGATCCTTGTTCTCGAGGCTGCAGATCTTTATCTTTTAAAAAGTGAAAGAGTACTGTTAATACAAAACCATTAAGCATGTCATTGAGAGAGAGAGGAGGACAAAGAGAAGGAGAAGGAAAAAGAGAAGGAAGAGGAGGAGGAGGAGGAGGGAGGAGAAAAAGAAGAAGAAGAAGAAGAAGAAGAAGAAGAAGAAGAAGAAGAAGAAGAAGAAGAAGAAGAAGAAGAAGAAGAAGAAGAAGAGAAGAAAGGAGGAGGGAGGACAAAGAGAAAGAAGAGGGAAGAGGAAGAAGAGGAAGAAAGGAGGAAAAGAAAGAGAAGGAGGAGGAGGAGGAGAGCCTGGCAGAGGCACAGGAGGGGGGGGGAATCTGGGGACATTGGTGTTGGGAAATGTGCCCTGATGGAGAGCTGGGGACTGGAACACTGTATGACTGAAACCCAATCATGAACAGCTTTGTAATATCAGGTGGATGCAATAAAATTTTTAAAAAACATGTCATCTATATCAAATGTTAATATAACAAAATATTAATAATTCAGTGGTTAAGTGTGTGCCTTAGGTACATAAAACCCGAATGTAATCCCATAATCAAGGGCATTAAGTATTAGTGAATTGAGCATAACAGACAGTATAAACGTGAAATCTAAAGAATGTTAAAATCACAATATAGGATTAACAAAATAAATTTTTAACAGTGAACTGAATACTGAGAAGAATCAATAAATTGTTCAGAAATGTGCAAGAACTATGTAAAACTGAGAGAAGACAATGGAAAACCATTAGAAGAGAATAAAATATTGAAATAAGATAAAATTGATATGGCATATTTTTAAAATATGACCCACCTTTTTGGGGAATTATCCCCACCAGCAGACGGTTCTTCCACTTCCAAGTCTGGTATTGAACTCGGTGGCAGGCTGGGGCTGAAGGCCATGAGATCCGCCTTGGGCAGCGCCTCCCCGAACACACCCTCTGCCGCCTCTGCTGCGACTGCGACCAGCTGCCCCCCGCGCTGGCGCACACCAGAGTGGGCTTCCCCGCCGCGCACGCCGCCTCGCGGGCCGGCGCACTGCAGCGCAGCGCAGTGTACAGCAGCAGCGTGAGCACCAGCAGGCTGGACACGGCGCAGATGGCCACGATCAGGTACACGTTCACGTCCACCAGCGCCGCGCCGGGGCCCGCCGCCAAGCCCCCCGCCGCCGCCGCCGCCGCTCGCGACGCCGCCTTGGGCGCCTGGCCGCTGTCCACCAGCGACAGCAGCACGGTGGCCGTGGCCGTGAGCGCCGGCTCGCCGTGGTCCTTCACCAGCACCAGCAGGCGCTGGCGCGCCGCGTCCCGCCTCGTCCAGGCCGCGCGTCGTGCTGATCTCGCCCGTGTACAGCCCCACGCGGAACGGGCTGCGCGCGCCGCCCGCCGCCGGCGCTCAGCTCGTACGACAGCCACGCGTTGTAGCCCGAGTCCGCGTCCACGGCGCGCACCTTCGCCACCACGTGGCCCGCGCCCACCGAGCGCGCCACCAGCTCGCCGCGCGCCCCCCGAGAGAGAGCCCGCGCCCGCGCCCGCGTGCCAGCAGCGTGGGCGCGTTGTCGTTGTCGTCCAGCACGAACACCTGCAGCGTCACGTTGCTGCCCAGAGGCGGCACGCCCGCGTCGCGCGCGCTCACCTGGAAGCGCAGCAGCTCCAGCTCCTCGTGGTCCAGGGGCTGCAGCGCGAACACCTTGCCGCTCTCCGCGTGCACCGACACGTAGCTCGACAGCAGCCGCTCGCCCACGCGCCGCTCCACCAGCGAGTAGGACACGCGCGCGTTCTCCTGCGCGTCCGCGTCCCCCGCCGACACCGTGAAGATGTGGTGGCCGGGCGCGTTGTTCTCCTTCCACGAACACCGTGTACTCGGGCTGCGCGAAGGCGGGCGCGTTGTCGTTCCACGTCGGACACCTCCACGGACACGCTGGCCGTGGCCCACAGTGGGGCGAGCCCCCGTCTCTCGCGATCACCACCACCTGGTAGTTGGACACGATCTCGCGGTCCAAGTTGTTGTCCAGCACCAATGAATAGCGGTTCTTGAAGTTAGACACCAGCTTGAAAGGGACTTGGGATGTTAAAGTGCAGGTTACCTGCCCATTGGCACCAGAGTCTCGGTCAGACACGCTGATGAGGGCGATGACAGTGCCCATTTTAGCATCCTCTTGAACTGGCAGAGCCAATGAAGTTACAACGACCTCAGGTGAATTATCATTTTCGTCCAGAATCTCCACTAGGACTGTGCAGTGTCCAACCATAGGTGGGTTTCCTTTATCTGTAGCATCAACGTGAATTTCATAAGTGTTACTATCCTCAAAGTCAATATTGTCATTTACTCTTATTTCCCCTGTCCTCTCATTCACTAGAAATTTTCTTCTTGTGATTAAGCGGGACCAAAGAACTAAATGAATACAATGTTTCCTTGTTTATTCCCTCGTCTGCATCAGATGCGTTCAGCTGTATTACTAACGTTTGGTTCGCTGAATTCTCATAGATCTTAACTTCATAAACAGGTCGGTCAAATACAGGGGCATTGTCATTGGTATCTAACACCTGAATCAGCAAAGTAACAGATCCAGTAAATTCGGGTTTGCCTCCATCGGTTGCTGTTAATATTAAGTGAAGCTGTGGATTTTCTTCATGATCCAACAGTTTTCTTAGAACAAGCACTGGGAATTTTCCTTTGTCTTTTTTGTTTATAGTATCAATAATGAAATACTCGTTTGAACTGAGTCTGTAAGTAAGCACTGCATTATCTCCAACATCCGCATCAGAAGCGCCTTCTAGTGGGAATCTAGAGTCCAACAGACGGGATTCCGGTATTAAAAGCTTTTGTTCAGAGACTGAGAAGACCGGCGGGTTGTCGTTAATGTCCTTCACCTCCACTTCCACATAGAAAACCTGCAGCGGCCGGTCCACGATCACCTCCAGGTGGAGGCTGCACTCCGCGCTCCGCCCGCACAGCTCCTCGCGGTCGATCCGAGAATTCACAAACAAAATGCCATTCTGCAGATTTACCTCCAGAAGGTCCCCGCGGTCCTTGGACGCCACCCGGAACAGGCGCGGCACCAGCTCCGCCAGCTCCAGCTCCAGGTCCTGGGCGATGCGGCCCACGAACGTGCCGTGTTTGGCCTCCTCGGGGACCGAGTAGTGGACCTGGCCGCTCCCAGCCTTCCAGAATGCTAGAAGTAATAGCGAGCGCAACAGGAACCGGGTGCTCGGACCGCTGGGTCTGTAGACCAACATCCTACCTTTTTTTTTTAATGGTAGCGGTCTAGAAAACACACAAGCCTACTCCGGGCTGTTTTTCAAATCCAGTTTTACCGCTGTGGATGAGATCTCTGAAAGTATCTTCTTCCGAGTCCCAGAAAAACGTAGGATTAAACCTTTGTTCTGAAGAGCCATTTTGTGGAAGACAGCGACATCCGGTGGCTTAACGTGTAAGTGCAATTCCAATAGTTTGACAAGTTTCCTTTCATTCTTAAACTCTAATCCTAACTTTATTTATTTGTATCTTTATGGAATTTTAAATATCATGTATTTGTATATATTCATAATCACTGTTGGTCCTATTCAGCAGCGTTTGGTTGAATGCACAACCTGAGAAAAGCATATCAATCTCTAACCACAACATAACTAAATTTGAAGTATACATTTTATTTATTTAGTAGAAAAAGTGTTTTTTCTAGTTGACACTTGTTACTTTATCAATATTTTGATAGTAATTATTATTTAGTTGCTAGTTCAACCATCAAAAGTTGTTGATGATTTGCAACCCATAAAGTTTCAGGGTCACTACACTAGAGATAATACCAGGATTCAGTATCAGAACACTAAATTGTGACTTCTATTTTGCAATTTAAGAGTTACATGAAGGAGGATTACTTTAATCTATGGCTCAGTTTCCATTTTCATAAGAGCTCTAAGATAATAACATGGTGGCTGTGTGGAATTATAATCTATTAAGTGCAAAGAACAATACCTTATACAGAGAGTTTAATAAATGATAATTTTTTCAGGCCTCAACTTATTTACATTTTCATAATGCTCAAAACCAAAACTGGATCCTTGGAGGAAATTATTATAAATGGAATGCTATTACTCTGAAATAACATTTTCATCACTAACAGACTTAATTTCTGTTCTTTAAGAAAAAGAAAAGCATATAATTGAGAAATCAGATATGCAGAAAGAAATCTCACATTTTAATATATATATTACAAGACCCAAAATAACCTTAGCCATAATTCTAAATTATGTAATTCACAATCTACTTTCAGAAGCAATTGCTTAATATTTTTATATTTAAGCTCTTCAAGTGCAATGTATTATTCTGAAATAATCTAGTTTTATCAATGTCAATATGGTTTTTCATCATTACATATAGTAAAATATTTTTGAATCAAAATACATTAAATCAAATATTGCATAACTAAAATTTTTCATGAGTATAAAGGGAAAATTAATGACAGAATATTTGGTCTTATCTCAAAGTTAATTTCTTTAATAATATCATTTACAAGAGAAAGTTTAAAGGATAATAACTGATCTTTCAGTTGTTATTAGTAACTAAAAAATAAAGTTGGAGCTGGACAGTGTATGGCCAAAACCCAACCACGAACAATTTTGTAATTGTCTATCATGGTGGTATAATAAGTTTTTTTAATGAGGATCATTTCAATTATCAACTTGGTGCAATTTCTCTACTCTTTTACAGTGACTCCTACATAAATGTCTTCTCAAATTTTAATTTTAAGAGTTACTTTTCTTATAAATATGCATTAATATGGAATGAGGTGTCTATTCACCTACAATAATATGGTTCAGTTTCAACTGTTATCTAAAAAATCTAAAAATAATCACATCATTAAATATATCAAATACAAGGTAATGATATAAAATAATATTTACAACTGTAGACATATGCTTAATACTAAGAATTAAGATGGATATTGTATAATGACTAAAGTGGAGGTATATTACATCCCTCAAGTAATAATATAGACCTCATTCCCATGACCTGATGGAATGGTTTGGAAACTTTTATGTTCCTGGAGCAAGCAGGTTCCCTTGGGCTCTACTTGCATGAGACAGGTCATATGGAGATGTTACTGGTGCCCGCTCGAGCAAATCGATGATGAACCAGAAGACAGTGATACAGTGATACAAGTAATAAGAATTTGTTTTGCTAAACATCTTAATAGATCCAGAGCTTCAGTTGAATAAAAATCTCCTGAAGAGCTTGTTAAGATGCAAATTTGCCAGTATTACTTATTTCTGAAATTCTGAGGTATAGATTAGGGACTAGAATGTCCAGTGCATAGTCATGTATTGGTAATGAAGTTTACCTTAAAAGAGCTAATTATAGTCTGAACATAGACCCCAATTTGAATGTGATCTGCTCCATTTGTATCTGTCATCTTGTATAAAAATTTACTGATGGTGCCGCTTTCACTATCAAAAGTGTCTGACATTGGTCATGTCTTAGAAAATTGGAAATCTCTTAGATACCATGACTCAATTACTGGTAGAGGAAGGCTTCATTACTAATTTCATGATGCTACTTAAATTGAGGAATGTAAACTACCAAAGCACTGAGGGACATGTATTGTGGGAAAGGGGTTTTGACCCATATCCAACAGTGCTGTAATCTAATCCCAACTCCCCTTCTCTGGTGGGAATTGGGGTGGGGGATACATCACTCCTGACAGTGGGGACCATGTGATAGCAGGGACCAAAGCCAGGGCTCCTACATGCAAAAAATTCTCTCCAACATTTAGAGCCACCGGCCCCCAGATGCAGGAAGGATAGGTATTAAGCAAAGCATCAAGTATTTCTCAGGTTCTTACATTTGTATCTTGAACTTTGAAAAGGATCAAATTACCAATTAAATAAAACAGTTTCAATAATAAAGAGTAACATTCATAAATTTAAAAGACACGTATTTATGTGTTTAATAATACAAACTCTAAGATACTAGAGAAGTGATGGGGACATTGAAAGAGCAAAAATCAATTTTTTGTACCCTTCCTTCACATTACACAAATACCTGCATTCAAATACAAGTGACACATGGAAGCTGTAAAAAGTACAAAAAGTATTTTAAGGTATGAGCCTGGATTGAGATGTGTTGTACTCAGACTTGGACAAGGGAATTCAGAACACCCCTTTTGTTAAAGAAATGAAATTTTAAAGAAAGTGGATTACTTTGTACCATAAAGCAAATGTGTTTTATGGGAAGAAAATAGTAACTGAAACATAGAACTTACTGCTTGCAATTTTTTCTATTATATATGGCTCTATTATTGTACTGCTGTGTTTTTGTTTCCTTTTGTTTTTGGGGGGCCACACCCAGAAGTAATCAGGACTTACTCCTGATCTACACTCAGGGATCACTCCTGCTGCTGCTTGGGTGACCATATGGGATACCAGGGATTGAACATGGACCAGCAGCCTGCAAGGGAAACGTCCTACCTGCAGTACTATCTATCCAGTAACTCTGCTGTTTTAATAAAAAAATTGCAGTTATATTCTTATAAAAATAATAATCTGAATCAAAATATAATTAAAATACAAAAACTAAAAAAGAAACTACAAATGAGTTTATTTTTAATAGGAAAAGTGGAAACTGGAACTAAAGAAAGATTTGGATAAACACCACCCTAAACCCTTAAACCACAATCAATGAAAAATAAGTATTACAATCATATAAGTCCACCTCCCATTCCAAAATTTCTGACTTATTCACTACTGAAAGGAAAAGTAACCACTGATGTAAACAATCATTAGAAAGTGTAAGTTTTGATGATAAATTTCAAATAAATTAAAAGTTTGAAATGTAAATACATTTTTAAACTCTAACATTACCTCACAGGCGAAAAGGTAAAAGTGAGAATGCCTTCCCTGGAAAAAAAAGTATATATCATAAATGATTTTCTCCAGTATCTATGAAAATAAGAATTTTTTAAAACTTCCACGTGTACAAAAGATGAAAATGGTTTTCTTTTTATCTATATTATCAGATTATTAAAAACATAGCTGACAAAGAGGAACTAAGAGTTATGATTATACATTTGCTTCCCTAGAGTTAGATATTAAAGATGAGCCAGCTGTTTCCCTAGAGTATACTGTAGGTATTTTATTTAAATTAGGAGACTCAGCACTATGAATGCCATACCTCCAAGAGCCTATATTTAGAGAAAAGTATAAAACTATCAAGTTCCGGCCAGAGTGATAGTACAATGGGTAGGGCGTTTAGCTGACCCCCGGTTCTATTGCCTGCTTCCCATATGGTTCCCCTAACTCTTAGCACTGCCAGGAGTAATTACTGAGTGCAGAGCCAGGAGTAACCACTACACATTGCCTATTACAGGGTGCGACCCAAAAAAAAAAAAATGAAACTATCAAATTCACAGGGTACACAGTTACATATTTCTGCTGGTGTTACTAGTAAATATAATGTAAGCCACACATGTCATAAGATAATGAAATACCAGAGTGATTTTCACTTTACTGAATGCATAACAACAATATTTTTTCCCACATAATACATTTCAGAAACAGGGGGCCCAAATGTAAGAATTCAATTAATTCCACAATACAAGTTTTCTAAAACTGATGCAACAAATAACCCGCATGGCAGAGCCTGGCAAGCTACCGTGTTGTATTTGATATGCCAAATACCAGTAACAATTATAGACCTCATTCCCATGACCTGATGGAATGGTTTGAGGCTCTTTATGTTCCTGGAGCAAGCAGGTGCCCTTGGGCTCTACTTGCATGAGACAGGACATCACCAGGGAGATGTTACTGGTGCCCGCACGAGCAAATCGATGATGAACGGGAAGACAGTGATACAGTGACAGTGATACAAATAATAAATATTACATATTTTAATTTTCAACAGGAAGATGATAGATTATGATCTTCAATATGAATCATACAGGCAAAAGATAACTATCTTAGAATTACGATGTTCACTTTATGGATATAAATAAATATTTATGTTAATCAGTAGAATCTATCTTTTGAGGTAGCAAGATAACTGAGTAAAATAATATACATATATTATATATATATATATATAAAATATTAGAGCAACTCACCTTACCAGAGGAGTCTATCGAAGCTTGAAGATCTCCAATTGCATCAACAGATGCAGGACCCTGAGGCAGGCTGGGGCTGAAGGCCATGAGGTCCGCCTTGGGCAGCGCCTCCCGAACACACCCTCTGCCGCCTCTGCTGCGACTGCGACCAGCTGCCCCGCGCTGGCGCACACCAGAGTGGGCTTCCCCGCCGCCCACGCCGCCCTCGCGGGCGGCGCACTGCAGCGCAGCGCAGTGTACAGCAGCAGCGTGAGCACCAGCAGGCTGGACACGGCGCAGATGGCCACGATCAGGTACACGTTCACGTCCACCAGCGCCGCGCCGGGGCCCGCCGCCAACCCCCGCCGCCGCCGCCGCCGCTCGGCGACGCCGCCTTGGGCGCCTGGCCGCTGTCCACCAGCGACAGCAGCACGGTGGCCGTGGCCGTGAGCGCCGGCTCGCCGTGGTCCTTCACCAGCACCAGCAGGCGCTGGCGCGCCGCGTCCGCCTCGTCCAGGCCGCGCGTCGTGCTGATCTCGCCCGATGTACAGCCCCACGCGGGCGGGCTGCGCGCGCCGCCCCCCCGCCGGCGTCAGCTCACGACAGCCACGCGTTGTAGCCCGAGTCCGCGTCCACGGCGCGCACCTTCGCCACCACGTGGCCGCGCCCACCGAGCGCGCCACCAGCTCGCCGCGCGCCCCGAGAGCCGCCCGCGCCGCGCCGCCAGCAGCGTGGGCGCGTTGTCGTTGTCGTCCAGCACGAACACCTGCAGCGTCACGTTGCTGCCCAGAGGCGGCACGCCCGCGTCGCGCGCGCTCACCTGGAAGCGCAGCAGCTCCAGCTCCTCGTGGTCCAGGGGCTGCAGCGCGAACACCTTGCCGCTCTCGCGTGCACCGACACGTAGCTCGACAGCAGCCGCTCGCCCACGCGCCGCTCCACCAGCGAGTAGGACACGCGCGCGCGTTCTCCTGCTGCGTCCGCGTCCCGCGCCCGACACCGTGGAAGATGTGGCGGCCGGGCGCGTTGTTCTCCTTCCACGAACACCGTGTACTCGGGCTGCGCGAACGCGGGCGCGTTGTCGTTCACGTCGGACACCTCCACGGACACGCTGGCCGTGGCCCACAGTGGGGGCGAGCCCCCGTCTCTCGCGGTCACCACCACCTGGTAGTTGGGAACGCTCTCGCGGTCCAGTGCGCTGTCCAGCACCAGTGAATAGCGGTTCTTGAAGTTGGACACCAGCTTGAAGGGAACGTGGGGAGTTAGAGAGCAGGTGACTTGTCCATTAGCACCTGAATCTCGGTCGGACACGCTGATCAAGGCAATGACGGTGCCCAGTGGAGCGTCCTCAGTGACAGGAAGGGACATTGAAGTCCAAAATAGTTGCGGGCATTATCATTAATATCTAAGACTTTTACCAACACTGTACAGTGACCCACCATGGTTGGGTTCCCTTTATCGGAGGCATCGATGCGGATTTTATAGGAGTGTACAAGTTCAAAATCCAGCTTCTTTCGTAGTTTTATTTCTCCAGTAATTGAATCAATTTGAAACTGGTCAACAATTATTGGTGGAACCATGCTATTAAAAAGAATATGAAATCTCTCCATTTGCTCCTTCATCCGGATCAGATGCATTCAGTCTGATAATTACTGTTCCGTTATCTGAGTTTTCTAAAATTCTTATTTCGTACTCAGACTGTTCAAAACTGGGCGCATTGTCGTTCACATCCTGTACCATGATCAGCAGCTGAACAGAGCCCGTCAGCTCAGGTTTACCTTCGTCCGTGGCCATGAGGAGTAAATTATGTTCTGGAGTTTCCTCTCTGTCCAAGGATTTCCTTAACACAAGCTCCACTTGTTTGTCTTCCTCGTCCTTTGATTTCACGTCCAGCGTGAAGTAATCGCTGTAGCTAAGCCTGTAGGTTAAGCGGGAGTTCGCTCCAATATCTGCATCCCAAGCACCCTCTAGAGGAATATGAGAATCTGGAGCTCTGGTCTCTGAGACAAACAGCTTTTGTTCCTTTACTGAGAACACAGGCGGGTTGTCGTTAATGTCCTTCACCTCGACCTCCACATAGAAAACCTGCAGCGGCCCGTCCACGATCACCTCCAGGTGGAGGCTGCACTCCGCGCTCCGCCCGCACAGCTCCTCGCGGTCGATCCGAGAATTCACAAACAAAATGCCATTCTGCAGATTTACCTCCAGAAGGTCCCCGCGGTCCTTGGACGCCACCCGGAACAGGCGCGGCACCAGCTCCGCCAGCTCCAGCCCCAGGTCCTGGGCGATGCGGCCCACGAACGTGCCGTGTTTGGCCTCCTCGGGGACCGAGTAGTGGACCTGGCCGCTCCCAGCCTTCCAGGATGCGAGGAGTACGAGAGACAGCAGCAGACACCGGAATTCCGGGTCTCCTCGCCAAGAAAACACCATGTCAAGTAGTCACTTAATATCTATTAAAAGAGCTTGTTTGATACAAAGACGAACTTCAGCGTTGCCGGTAGCCTTTAATCCAATCCCGCTGCATCCGCCATTGCTCAGGTATTCAGAGACTGATAACAGCCCAGGAAAGTCCGGAGCTTTACTAGACCGATCTTCTTGGCCGACAGCGACATCATGCGGCTCCAATTGGTAATAAACCACTCATCCACTTACCTTCCCTTATAATCATTCCCTTTAATCCAATATTTTCTATTTTATAATTCATTATTATTTATGAGTTCATATCTTTACCTTATATGATTTATATGTTTATTCATAATGTTTCCTTATGTTGATTTTTGTTTCTGTTAAAAATTTGCTCGTCGTAAGGATACATTATCTTTCCAACATTTTAAATATTAAATCAATTAATAATATACTTAATATGACCTGGACATGTCAGGTGATAAGAAATAAAATGCATTATACCATTGTTATAATTAACATAAAATGTTTCCATGCTATTTTACACCAGTGAATTACTCTAAGTTTTCTGTATTTTGTATTTCTTTTTTATGTATTACTCAGGTTCTGCTTTTTGTTTGTCAATTGATGCAAAATTCTACATTTTCCACTAGAGAAAGAGAAAATATATATGTATTCTTTACAATGCTCTTCATAGCCCAGCAGGTTATTAATATAAACAAGTAAAATATTTTCCGTTCGATTTCTGTCAGGGGCATAGAGATAGTAAAGCCTCCCTGATACCGCAACTTCCAAGCCCCGCAAGGAGTGATCCCTGGGCACAACCCCTGTATAATCCTTGAGCACAGCCACATAAACCAAAAGATGCCCCTCAAAATAAAAATAAATGTATTTTTTCTTTAAAAAAGGAAAATCCAGAGTATTTCATCAGTATTCTTCTTGGTAGGGTTTTAATATTTCTGCTGCTTTAGTATATATTTTCTGAAATTATGCTTTTAGCCTTATAATCTTAAATACCCTTTTATTGAGCCAGCAAGATAGTACAGAGGTTATAGGCGTGCAGCTGACCCAAGGTCAGTCCCTGGGACTGCATATGGTGCCCCAACCAACACCACCAGGAGTAAGTCCTAAGTACAAGAGGGAATGGGCCCAAAGCAAACCCAACCAATCCTTTATATTTCTATCCACTTCCATGCCTTTAAACAAGTCTTGCAATCAATTATTCTAAATCAAATCTCTAACCTCTATATTCATTTTCTACTTGACAAACTTAGTGGTACCTAAACACTGCTTAGAAATAAATCTAGGGGCCGGAGCGGTAGCCCAGCAGGTAGGGCGTTTGCCTTGCACCCGGGTTCAATCCCTGGTATCCCATATGGTCCCCCGAGCACTGCCAGGAGTAATTCCTGAGTGCAGAGCCAGGAGAAACCCCTGAGCATTGCCGGGTGTGACGAAAGAAAGAAAGAAAGAAAGAAAGAAAGAAAGAAAGAAAGAAAGAAAGAAAGAAAGAAAGAAAGAAAGAAAGAAAGAAAGAAAGAAAGAAAGAAAGAAAGAAAGAAAGAAAGAAAGAAAGAAAGAAAGAAAGAAAGAAAGAAAGAAAGAAAGAAAGAAAGAAAGAAAGAAAAGAAAGAAAGAAAGAAAGAAAGAAAGAAAGAAAGAAAGAAAGAAAGAAAGAAAGAAAGAAAAGACAGAAGAGACAGACAGAAAGACAGACAGACAGACAGACAGAAAAGACAGAAAGACAGAAAGACAGAAAGACAGAAAGACAGAAAGACAGGGAGGGAGGGAGGGAGGGAGGGAGGGAGGGAAGGAGGGAAGGAGGGAAGGAGGGAAGGAAGGAAGGAGGGAAGGAAGGAAGGAAGGAAGGAGGGAAGGAAGGAAGGAAGGAAGGAAGGAAGGAAAGGAAGGAAGGAAGGAAGGAAGGAAGGAAGGAAGGAAGGAAGGAAGGAAAGGAAGGAAGGAAGGAAGGGAAGGAAGGAAGGAAGGAAGGAAGGAAGGAAGGAAGGAAGGAAGGAAGGAAGGAAGGAAGGAAGGAAGGAAGGAAGGAAGAAATCTAAATAGGGGCCGGAGCAATAGTCCAGAGCGTAGGGTGTTTGCCTTGCACGCTGGTCGGCCTGTGCTGGCCCGGGTTCGATACCGGCATCCCATATGGTCCCACAAGCACCGCCAGGAGTAATTCCTGAGTACAGAGCCAGGAAAAACCTCTAAGCATTGCTGGGTGTGACCCAAAAAAGAAATAAAACTAAATAAATAAATGTTAACTTATAATCAATAATTACCAAAAAATCCAAATCTATGAGAATTGTTCTTTTTAATAGCATGAGCTTCTCCACATTACTTACATGTCTCAAGCCATTCCTTTTTCATTGCCTGCTACATGTGAAGTTTGCCAGATCCCATCTCCTTTCACTTGTGTATTATAAAGCGTCTCTGTGAACTACAGTTTCCACTGAATTGCTCTATGACTGCTAGAGAGTTTAGTTTCAACTGAACAGAGTCAAGACATTTGAGCACAAACTGGTATGTCCATAATTTCTCCAATTATTTTCCCCTTATACAGAAAGAAAACATGGTTTTCTCCATAAACATTTTATTCCAGTAGGTCCTTCTTCTACCTCTTCTTTACTTCTCAAACTTCTATTCACCTCTCAATGTATACATCAAAAACAAATTCACCCATTTGTTTTATTCAGAAATAGCTAAACACTTGATGATTAAGATCTACTTTTCATGAGGCCGAGCGATAGCCCAGCGGGTAGGGCGTTTGCCTTGCACTGCGGCCCATGCTGGCCAGGGTTCGATCCCGGCATCCCATATGGTCCCCCGAGCACCGCCAGGAGTTATTCCTGAGTGCAGAGCCAGGAGAAACCCCTGAGCATTGCCGGGTGTGACCAAAAAAAGCAAAAAAAAAAAAAGATCTACTTTTCATTTCTTTTTTATTGTTTGTTGGGTTTCTTTTGTTATTGCTGTTGCCCCTGATAAACGGCATTGGCTATGTGAAAGACAAGTGCCCTGCCCACTGAACTATACCCTGGCTCTCAATTTCATTTCTATAGATGGAATTCTCAAGGGGGAACACTTTTCAAGTAACTCATGATTATCCTCTCACTAACTCATGAATCTTTCATATTTGGGACTAAAGAGATAATACAGAGGTTAAGTATTTGCCTTACATGTTGTCTATCGCACATGGAAAAGTTTTCTCAGATGGTTAGCATTTCTAACAAACTAGATAAGTTAACTGATACTAACTGATGACTTTTAACTTTTTGAAATGAAAAGTAAAATATCACATATGACTTCTACTCAAATACTAACAATTGATATGTTGTAATTTACATTAATTATGTGATCAAAACTAATACAATTAATAAACAACAAAATTGTTGAATTTTTACATTATCTGTAAAGAGTAAATAAGGGCACATTTTGTAAAACAACTTGCATTTGTCCTTATTAAACTTACACAAAGATTTTTCTAGTTCATTCAGAAGAGTACAGCAACAAAAAAAAAATGAATGAAATTCTTTCCAAGGAAATGAAATTGCGTCATAGCTCTACAAGAACTTTATCAACAAAAGAAAAATTCCATGGAACTTTGTCATGAATTTCATGGAAATTCAGATATGATTCATAATTTCTAAAAACAGCTTTTTTTTTGCTTTTGGGGTCACACCCGACGATGCTCATGGGTTACTCCTGGCTCTTTGCTCAGGAATTATTTCTGGCGGTGCTCGGTGCTCGGGGAGACCATCTGGGATGCCAGGGATTGAACCCAGATAGGTTGCATGCAAAGCAAATGCCCTACCTGCTGTGCTCCGGCCCCTAAAAGCTACATTTTTAAAATGGTGATATAATTATTGAATCAAGATGAAAGTTCTAAGGAAATTTTCTTATAACCTTCTAGTAACTCCAAATATATAAATTTTAACATGTCTTGAAACATATTAAGAAAGCAATTAAAAGACATATAAACATGATAAAAAAGAAAAATGTAAATAAAAAGAAAAATGTAAATAAAGCAAAAAATGACAAAAAATCAAAAGTCTAAAATACTCAGACATTTGTAAAATTAATAAATATTCTCTGAAGAATATTTTTAAAATAATAAGACCAGACAGGATGCAAATTTACCAATTAAAAATCAAGTGGTTTCATTGAATATATGTCTCTTAGTCCTTTCACCTTTTTTTATTTAAAACTGTGATGGGGCCAAGACATAGTTCATCAGCCTGGAGCAAATGCTTTGTGTTCAGAAGGCACAGATAGAGCCTTGCTGTCACAATGTCCCCACTCCTGGTACCCACCTGAGCTCAGTGACCCCAGAGCAAGAAGAGTATCCCCTAGGCATTTTCAAGTGTGGTCCACAGAACAAAAAATAACTTTATTTAAAAGGTATAAATTAAAATGTGAGCATCCTAAAATGACTTCACCACTCGTGAAATGTTACAATAATTTCAAAGCAAGAATTTGTAAATTAAATAAAAACTCTCTAAAGCCGAGAGAAATTAATCAATAAGTGATATATTAATAAAGTAAATCATATGATAGAAACTATGAGAACAACCAAAAATAATCAGGAAATGGTTATCAAATATTTTGGCATTAACACGAGTATATAAAATTTAAAGTAAATGTTAGTTTACAAAAGATTAAATTATAGACAATCACTTGGTTTCTTTAAAAATGTATATTGAACTAGTGTGTACATGTGTACACATACATAAAATTCTTTGAGAAAATTTCAAAATTCAAAATATGGGGCTGGAAAAAGTCAAAACTGTGCATATTCCAGGCACACAGGACTCTGGGTTCCATCTTTACACAGTCCCTAACCCCCATACAATAACAAAAGGAACTGAAAGGACTTTAGAATATAAAAGAATGTAAAGTTAGTGCTTTAGTAATAAAATTATCAATTAAAATTTCATGATATTGAGAGATATGATTCTAGAAAAGTTTATTATAACAATCGTTGTTTGCAGCTGAGCAATATTCCAGCAGGTAGGGAAACTGCCTTGCACAAGGCTGACCTGGGTTCAATCCTGCCATCGCATAAGTCCCCAGAGCCCCGCCAGGAGCAATCCTGAGTGCAGAGCCAGAAGTAATGCCTGAGCACAGCCAGGTGAGACCGAAAAAGCCAAAAAAAAATATGTAATTTGTAGACATAATATATAAAATGCATATATTATATACTTAATATAATATCACAGCAGAGCCTGGCAAGCTACCCATGGTGTATTGGGTATGCCAAAAACAGTAACAATAATGGACCTCATACCCAACGAATGGAGACGTTACTGGCACCGGCTAAAGCAAATTGATGAACAATGGGAAGACAAGTGACACGTGACAAGTTAATTAATATAATATATAAATAATATATATTGGGTCAAAAGAGAGGAAAAATAAAAAATAATATTGAACTACAACAAAGGAAGAATATAAAATAACATTGACCTATGATTGAAACTAAGAGCCTCTAGGCTCTTAGTATTCCTGAAACAACCAGATGCCATTGGGCTACACTGGCACATGATAGGGTCAAATGGAAATATTACTGTGGCCCGATCAAGCAAATTGATAAATAATGGGATATCAAGTGATCAAGTGATCATTGAAACGATTTGTCATAAATATTGTTGCATCATAAACACAGCTAAAAATGTTTCTGTAGGGATAAAGTCAATTACGACACAAATTAGATTGAAGAGACATTACTGTAATAAAGACAGCTAAATATATCAAGATATGCACTAACATAAAGAGCCATTTTAGAAATTAAATATGTTTCTACTAATTCTTTGGCTTTTCATTTCGTATCCTTTTGTCAGTGGTGGAAGAATTAAATCATTTGCAAGCAAGTACATCACTCTACAGATGACTTAAGTAACAGGTCTGCAAATGTTTGTGTAAAATAATATTATATTGAATAACATGTCAAAATATCATGAATGAAATTTAAATTACAAACAACAACATAGTTTAGCATGAATATATTCGGAAATTCAGTGTGGACAGAATCCAACACGCTATTCCAATCAGTTTAGATTATAAGAACATGGAAGGACCAACTGTGATTCAACACAATGAAATCAGGAATTGGGTTGACTAAAATATAAAGTCGACCTGCAACATAATATAATTCGACATAATAATGCTAGTCACTTGTCATTCATCACTTGTGTTCACCTTTATTCATCTATTTGCTCAAGCAGCTGCCAGTAACGTCTCCATTCATTGGGAATGAGGTCCATTATTGTTACTGTTTTTGGCATATTGAACACACCACAGGTAGCTTGCCACGCTCTGCCATGGCTCTGGGTTCATCACAGGGGGCCCAGTCTTTTTCTGTATCAGACCATCAATCATCCAGGGCCCACGGGGCAGAGCCCTGGGGCAGCAGACAAGATTGTCTCCTGTCTGCCACCTGTCAACGTATCCAGGCGTGGGAGCCAGACCTACAATACCTGGAGGGGAAGGAATAATGGTAGTCCCAAAATAAAATATATAATATTTAGGAATAAAGCCAAAAACTATAAAAGGAAATATGTAAACAATACATACGCAGAGAACTAAATAACAGTAATTTTAATGCTCAAGTAGAAATTTTTTTAGACTCACGTTGTCTGTAGAGTTCGGACCCTGAGGCAGGCTTGGGCTGAAGGCCATGAGGTCCGTCTTGGGGGGCGCCTCCCCGAACACACCCTCTGCCGCCTCTGCTGCGACTGCGACCAGCTGCCCCCGCGCTGGCGCACACCAGAGTGGGCTTCCCCGCCGCGCACGCCGCCTCGCGGGCCGGCGCACTGCAGCGCAGCGCAGTGTACAGCAGCAGCGTGAGCACCAGCAGGCTGGACACGGCGCAGATGGCCACGATCAGGTACACGTTCCACGTCCACCAGCGCCGCGCCGGGGCCCGCCGCCAAGCCCCCGCCGCCGCCGCCGCCGCCTCGACGCCGCCTTGGGCGCCTGGCCGCTGTCCACCAGCGACAGCAGCACGGTGGCCGTGGCCGTGAGCGCCGGCTCGCCGTGGTCCTTCACCAGCACCAGCAGGCGCTGGCGCGCCGCGTCCGCCTCGTCCAGGCCGCGCGTCGTGCTGATCTCGCCCGTACAGCCCCACGCGGAACGGGCTGCGCGGCGCCGCCCCGCCGCCGGCGCCAGCTCGTCACGACAGCCACGCGTTGTAGCCCGAGTCCGCGTCCACGGCGCGCACCTTCGCCACCACGTGGCCCGCGCCCACCGAGCGCGCCACCAGCTCGCCGCGCGCGCCCGAGAGAGCCCGCGCCCGCGGCCAGCAGCGTGGGCGCGTTGTCGTTGTCGTCCAGCACGAACACCTGCAGCGTCACGTTGCTGCCCAGAGGCGGCACGCCCCGCGTCGCGCGCGCTCACCTGGAAGCGCAGCAGCTCCAGCTCCTCGTGGTCCAGGGGCTGCAGCGCGAACACCTTGCCGCTCTCCGCGTGCACCGACACGTAGCTCGACAGCAGCCGCTCGCCCACGCGCCGCTCCACCAGCGAGTAGGACACGCGCGCGTTCTCCCTGCGCGTCCGCGTCCCCGCGCCGACACCGTGAAGATGTGGCGGCCGGGCGCGTTGTTCTCCTTCACGAACACCGTGTACTCGGGCTGCGCGAAGGCGGGCGCGTTGTCGTTCACGTCGGACACCTCCACGGACACGCTGGCCGTGGCCCACAGTGGGGGCGAGCCCCCGTCTCTCGCGGTCACCACCACCTGGTAGTTGGACACGCTCGCGGTCCAAGTTGTTGTTCAGCACCAACGAATAGCGGTTCTTGAAGTTAGACACCAGCTTAAAGGGCACATGGGCCGTTAAAGAACAGGTCACCTTCCCATAATCTCCAGAATCTTGATCAAACACGCTAATTAAGGCGATGACCGTGCCTAACTGAGCATCCTCTGAGATAGGGGAGAGAGAGAGAAGTAACTGTCAACTCCGGAGCATTATCATTAGCATCTAAAACGTCCACAAGAACTGTACAGTGACCAGCCAGTGGTGGGTATCCTTTATCAATCGCCTCTACTCGAATTTTGTATGATTTATTTTCTTCAAAGTCAATATGTCCTATCGATGTAATTTCTCCACTCTCTCGGTCTATGAAGAACTTGGATTTCACATCAGATGAAACGTCATTTGAGAATGAATAAATTATGTCCCCATTCAAATCTTCATCTGCATCAGAGGCGTTCAGCTTAATTATTAACGTTCCGTTAGGAGCATTTTCTGGTAATCTCACTTCATAGAGTTTTCTATCAAAAGCTGGGGCGTTGTCATTGGCGTCCAATAGCTTCACGAAGTAACTGAACGGTGCCAGTCAGCTCGGGTTTGCCACCATCAGTGGCTGTGAGCACTAAATAAAGTTCCGGGGATTCTTCCCTGTCTAAAGTTTTTTTTAATACAAGTTCAAGAGGTTTTACCTGTCGGTGGTTGGTTGGTACATCCAGTGAGAAATACTCATTGGGACTCAGGGTGTAAGTCAGCAGCGCGTTCTGCCCCATATCAGCATCCGACGCGCCCTCTAGTGGAATCCGAGAGTCAAGAGGCCTGGATTCCGCCATGAACAAATCTTTCTTTGTCTCTGGAAACACTGGAGGATTGTCATTAATGTCCTTCACCTCCACCTCCACATGGAAAACCTGCAGCGGCCGGTCCACGATCACCTCCAGGTGGAGGCTGCACTCCGCGCTCCGCCCGCACAGCTCCTCGCGGTCGATCCGAGAATTCACAAACAAAATGCCGTTCTGCAGATTTACCTCCAGAAGGTCCCGCGGTCCTTGGACGCCACCCGGAACAGGCGCGGCACCAGCTCCGCCAGCTCCAGCCCCAGGTCCTGGGCGATGCGGCCCACGAACGTGCCGTGTTTGGCCTCCTCGGGGACCGAGTAGTGGACCTGGCCGCTCCCAGCTTCCCAGGCAGCGAAAATTAGGAAAAACAGCAGTAGATGCCGGTCCCCCTGCGTCGCCTAGGTTCAAGTCCACCATCTCAAATGATTGACTATTTAATCTAATCGGAGTTATCTTGCATCCAAATAGATAAATCTTCTTATCTCTTCTTTACTATCCTGTTTTTTCTCATTATTGTTCCGCATTCCGGATGAAAGAGTTTCCGATGTGGAAACGGATGTCTTGGTTTTGACTTGAATACGATAATTTCGTGATCAAGAGCGACATCATGTGGCCCAAACAGTAAGTACGATTTCAAAAGTGACCTTAATAAGAGTTTTATTTCAACCTCTAAACTTTTCCTTTACTTTTGTTAAACCATACCAGAACATTTCTAACAGTTGCTTACTTCAGGCATACTCATGAGACTGAACTTGAGTAGTTTGACCATAGTTATAGTTTCTATGCCTTGCAAATAGTTAACAAAGTTTTTAAATGATGACAAACGCCAAAGTGACAATACGATGAGTCATGTTAGCAATAATAAACTTTCAAATGTTTTGTTCTGTGGGAGAGTGTAGTCTACAGTCTTAAAAAATACTGATTCTTGTGAAAAAAAACTGCTGAACTCTAGAGACCCAATATCTTAATCTACTTAGGAAAGGAAAAGTAGTTTGTCTTTAGAAAGCAAGGAACTTCCAAAAACATTTTTCCATAAATATTTCCAAGCAACTTCTATAAATATTTTTCTTATGCAATCACAGTATATGCTTCATGGATCTTTGAAGAAAATTTTGTATTATGTAAATTTTTGCAGCAGAATTCTGAATCTCATTTTACCATATAGTTGCCTCAGAAAGTATGATTCTTTATGTCTATATTTTTAATTTTCTAAGGCATCATGTTTTATAAATATAAACCTGTTTCTACACTCTCCAATTTGATTTATATTACGTTTCAAGTTTGAATCATTAGTTATGGGTTCTCCTCTGTCCTTAAGATATAAGAGGAGTTTATCATCCTTTAAAGCTCTATTCAACAGAGCAAGTTTTCCTAGATTATTTACTCTCATGTTTCCAAGGCCAAGTAAAATAATTGTGTCTGTATTTGAGCATTTTTCTGGCATGGCATATAGCCTAAATGAGCTTCAAATACTGCTGCTACCTGAACAATGGCAATAGCTTTTATGGTTTCATCTTGTCCAGCCCAGTTCAGCTAAACCTTCTCTGCTCCTGGCAGTGACTTCCCTGAGAAACACTATTTAGTCCTCATGTACCCCATGTTCAGTAGCTTTCAAAAACTTTTGAGGTGACTTAAATTTTCTTCATAGAAACAACCAAAAACATTTATTCATTGTCTTTTCCTACCCTTTCCCCTACCATTTGTTATGGGAACCTTATTTGAACCAAAAAAGGTTTTATTGGTTTAAAAACAAATAAAACCTTATTTTCTGTTTCCAGGTAAGTTGGGAATTTCTATTTATTCATTTACCTAAGATCCCCTATTCCCAAGAATATTTATGAAGTCCATTTTTCTCTCAAAAGAAAATTATCTATTTTAAGAGAAACCAAAATATCATAATTCCTGAAAGGTTATGAAATGAGAGAAAAGGCAGGTTTCTTAAAAATGCCAATCACATATCTTGACTCCATCAAATATTCTTTAAAGAGGTCATGTGAATATAGGACCCATATTCTTAGATTTCTAGAAACATCTCAAAGTAAGGCCTTCTTAATAACTGCAGGAATTGTGGCCCTTAGACACCCTCCTAGAATCGTTTAAAAGATGTTTTTGATTTAATGGCAATGGTTGTGTATTAATAAATCAGGTTTTTTTAACCTGCTACCTATCACTAAATAAATGACACTGTTGATTAACGACAATAGCCTTTTTTTCACATTTTTTTCACAGTTTCAGGGGCACCAGGTTATACCAATAGTGCTAGAAGTAGAGCATATTCCAGTGAGGGCTGGAACATGAACTCAATCCTCAAATGAGCCATAGGGCTGGAGAGGCAGGACAGTGAGAGGGTCTTTGCCTTGTATGCAGCCAACAGGAATTCAATCCCAGGCTCCATAAGTCTCCCCACAGCACTGCCAAGAGTGATATCTGAGCACAGAGCCAAGAGTAAACCCTGAGTACAACCAGATGTAACTCAAACAAAGCTAAGCCAGGCATATTCCCCACCCCTGAAGCCAGAGCCTCATTCCTATACTTGCTGATTTTTAAAAACCAGAGCGCAATATTGATGATTTCTGCCATTTTATGAAGGAAAGTAAACACATTTCGGGGCAGGACTCTTACCACAGCCCTCTGATGTTAGTGATATCTTGGACTACCATGATGATTATAGCCTCTCGAGGAAAACAAAGCAAATACTCTTTGCCTGAAATTAAAAGTGTAGAAATCATGAGAGCTACCTGGCACTTTATATGTTATGATTCTTCGCAAACAATAACTAAATGGCTTCAGCACTCACTATTTAACTGTTTAACTTAGTATCAGTTATTTGAAATTACCAAAAAGTATCAACTTCCTAAATACAAGATTCTTGTTCGTATCACCCCAATTTTATAAGTAGAAAATAGGAAGCATTCATGAAACAATTCTTAAAGCTTAGAAAAATGGAATTGGTAGAAAAGGGATTAAGGAAACAGAATAGTTGCAAATGCTACATTTAGAATGTTGCCTCAGTCTTCATATGAAGAAGCAGAAAATGCTGAACATCATGACAGAAAATAGTGAAATTATTAATTAGAATAAGTCCCAATCAGAGAAACCATAAAATGTGACTCAAAGAGACAGATTTTATATTAATTGATGTTACCTACGTCAAAATAACTAGAATTAATGTCTTACATGTATTTTAATGCCAGACAAGCTGAGTTCAAGCAACACATATCAAATAAAAAATGAATTGGAGATGCTGGAAACACTATAGCAGGTAGAATGCTATAGTATTCAATAACTGCATCATGTATGAGTTTCCCAGGAGTGAT
Source organism: Cryptotis parvus (assembly GCA_021461705.1). Taxonomy (NCBI): domain Eukaryota; kingdom Metazoa; phylum Chordata; class Mammalia; order Eulipotyphla; family Soricidae; genus Cryptotis; species Cryptotis parvus. The sequence goes on along the minus strand of JAJIBD010006843.1, from coordinate 76,940 downwards.
CCGTACACCACAAGCAGCTGTAAGCCCTTAGCACTGCTAGGTCTGCCCAAAAGCAAAACATTTAATTGGAGGGAAAAAATCTTTGAGCATAGCATGATTTTAACAATGCCTGATTCCAAGGTCAGGGTTGTAAATACAAGTCTGACATGTATGAGGTCCTGAGTTGAACCCTCATGTGTGGCAAGAATAAAAGAAAAAAATTAAAATATATAATATGTAATAATATAAAAATATAGTAGAATGTATAATTTTAACTAAAATAAAGTAATAAAATTTAAAATACAGAATGTAAAATTTAAATAAATAATGTATTAATGTATATGATATAAATATGTTTTAGTATAAAAAATTTAAATGCTATGGTAACATTATTAGATATATTTGTGTGACGCTTAAAATAATCAATGGAATAATAATATATAGGGAAAGAATGTAAGGAGTGTAATGTAATTTAAAGTATAAAATATAGGTAAGTATAAGACTAGAGAGATACTATGGAGGTTAAGGTGGATACCTTGCATGTCCCATCCGGGATAAATTCCGTACCTTATGGTCCACCATATATACTAGAGTGTGGCCCTGGGGACTCCCTAACCGTTCCGTGGTCTGGTACTCAGAGTCCCCCCCAGCACAAGTTTCACAGAATTCTGAGTCCAGTGGTAACAATACCAAGGAGTGGCAGCCAGATCTCCTGAGTACAGCTAAGAAGGCCACAAAACTTGCCAATAGAGTAGAAACAGAGAAGTACAAAATAGAAAAACGTATTGTCAAACAAAAACTATTAGTTATAAAAAACGTACTTACCTTAGCACAATCATCATTTATATCCTGATGCTCCTCCAAATTAGTCGCTCCTGGACCTGATGGCAGGCTGGGGCTGAAGGCCATGAGGTCCGCCTTGGGCAGCGCCTCCCCGAACACACCCTCTGCCGCCTCTGCTGCGACTGCGACCAGCTGCCCCCCGCGCTGGCGCACACCAGAGTGGGCTTCCCCGCCGCGCACGCCGCCTCGCGGGCCGGCGCACTGCAGCGCAGCGCAGTGTACAGCAGCAGCGTGAGCACCAGCAGGCTGGACACGGCGCAGATGGCCACGATCAGGTACACGTTCACGTCCACCAGCGCCGCGCCGGGCCCGCCAAGCCCCCCGCCGCCGCCGCCGCCGCTCGCGACGCCGCCTTGGGCGCCTGGCCGCTGTCCACCAGCGACAGCAGCACGGTGGCCGTGGCCGTGAGCGCCGGCTCGCCGTGGTCCTTCACCAGCACCAGCAGGCGCTGGCGCGCCGCGTCCGCCTCGTCCAGGCCGCGCGTCGTGCTGATCTCGCCCGTGTACAGCCCCACGCGGAACGGGCTGCGCGCGCGCCGCCCGCCGCCGGCGCCAGCTCGTACGACAGCCACGCGTTGTAGCCCGAGTCCGCGTCCACGGCGCGCACCTTCGCCACCACGTGGCCCGCGCCCACCGAGCGCGCCACCAGCTCGCGCGCGCCCCCGAGAGAGCCCGCGCCCGCCCGCGGCAGCGTGGGCGCGTTGTCGTTGTCGTCCAGCACGAACACCTGCAGCGTCACGTTGCTGCCCAGAGGCGGCACGCCCGCGTCGCGCGCGCTCACCTGGAAGCGCAGCAGCTCCAGCTCCTCGTGGTCCAGGGGCTGCAGCGGCGAACACCTTGCCGCTCTCCGCGTGCACCGACACGTAGCTCGACAGCAGCCGCTCGCCCACGCGCCGCTCCACCAGCGAGTAGGACACGCGCCGCGCGTTCTCCTGCGCGTCCGCGTCCCGCGCCGACACCGTGAAGATGTGGCGGCCGGGCGGCGTTGTTCTCCTTCCACGAACACCGTGTACTCGGGCTGCGCGAACGCGGGCGCGTTGTCGTTCACGTCGGACACCTCCACGGACACGCTGGCCGTGGCCCACAGTGGGGGCGAGCCCCCGTCCCTTGCGGTCACCACCACCTGGTAGTTGGACACGCTCTCGCGGTCCAGTGCGCTGTCCAGCACCAAGGAATAATAGTTCTTGTAAGTGGACATCAACTTGAAGGGAACGTGTGGCGTCAGAGAGCAGGTGACTTCTCCGTTGGCACCTGAGTCTTGATCGGATACACTAATTAGCGCGATGACAGTGCCGATTTGAGAGTCCTCCCGGACAGGCAAGGATAATGAAGTTAATACAATATTAGGAACATTATCGTTTTTATCCAAAACTCTCACTGAGATGGTGCAATGACCAACCATAGGAGGGTGGCCTTTGTCACTCGCGTCGATTCGGATTTTGTATAAATTTACTTTTTCATAATCTAAATTCTGTTGGATGTCTATTTCTCCATTATCAGGGTCTATTCTAAACTTATTACGAATCATGAGTGGAACCAGGCTATTAAAAGAATATGAAATCTCTCCATTAGCTCCTTCATCGGGATCAGATGCATTCAGTCTGATAACTACTGTTCCGTTATCTGAGTTTTCGAATACCCTTACTCGTACTCAGACTGTTCAAAACTGGGCGCATTGTCGTTCACATCCAATACAGTGATCAGCAGCTGAACAGAGCCTGTCAGTGCAGGTTTGCCTTCGTCAGTGGCCATGATAAGTAAGTTATGTTCTGAAATTTCTTCTCTGTCCAAGGACTTCCTTAACACAAGCCCAATTTGGGCATTACCGTCATTGTCTGTTTTCACATTTAGGGTAAAATATTCACTGGAGCTGAGTTTATAGCTTAATAAGGAATTTGAGCCAACATCGGCATCCGTTGCGCCCTCTAGTGGAAACAAGGAATCCGGCAGCCTAGATTCATAAATTCGCACTCTTTGTTCCTTTACTGGGAACACGGGCGGGTTGTCATTAATGTCCTTCACTTCCACCTCCACGTGGAAAATCTGCAGCGGCCGGTCCACGATCACCTCCAGGTGGAGGCTGCACTCCGCGCTCCGCCCGCACAGCTCCTCGCGGTCGATCCGAGAATTCACAAACAAAATGCCATTCTGCAGATTTACCTCCAGAAGGTCCCCGCGGTCCTTGGACGCCACCCAGAACAGGCGCGGCACCAGCTCCGCCAGCTCCAGCCCCAGGTCCTGGGCGATGCGGCCCACGAACGTGCCGTGCTTGGCCTCCTCGGGGACCGAGTAGTGGACCTGGCCGCTCCCAGCCTCCCAGGATGAGAACAGCAGAAGTGAGAGCAGCAGTAACCGAAATCCCCGTCGGTCCTCCGGGATAATGACCATGTCCAGAAATGGTTTTATTTCCATCAGAAGATCTCGTTTTGGAGTTAAAATGAAATACGACTCAGCGTTTGTTAGTTCAATTCTTCTGCGCCAGCCATCATCATTGTATCGTAGTAAGAGGCAGTAAAAGAAAGAATGTATTGAATAATAGCTGGATATAACTTCATGGTAGACAGCGACATCATGTGGCCTCAAGAGGTAAGTAGAAATGTATTTACATCATGGCCCTACTATATGGTTCTTTTAAATTAAAGGTATCCACTTATTTTATGGTATTTTGTTATTTTCATAGTAAATATTCTCAAGTTTGTTACATGCAGAGTTGACTTTAGTCCTTTCTGACTAATTAGAGTAGAATAAATACTTTTATTATTCAAGGAAAAGTACTTTTCTCCCAATATTTCATATACTATTATTAATCAGGTTAGAATATTTAAGTATGAAAAAATTCAATTAGATGATTAAAGTGCAAAGGATTTCATATATATTGTGTGTAGTAACATGCACATATATCTCTCACAAAACACACTGTTACATTTTGTTTTGTGCTTAGAATGTGACAGAAACGTAACTAGTTATATCTGAATTTTTATATCTGAATTTTTAAACCTCATAAAGTTATAAAAGTCCACTCTTTGTTAAATGAATAATCCTGTAAAAGTTTCTCTGTCTGGTAATCTAAGATGCATATTTTAGTGCATATTCCTTACAAATTTTAGCTTTCCATCCCTCTTATTTGGCCCCCTTGAACTCTTACCTTCACATATTTCTCCACCACTGATAATTCCAGTGTAATTCCTATCCATTGTTCTTTGTAACTCTAATAATTCAGCGACTCCTAAATGTTCTCTTCTTCTCTCAATATTATCCTCCTATACTCTTTTATTTTTTAAATACTCCAGTATTTCAAAGAAGACATTTAATAAAACATTTATTGAAGTTACTTCTAAGTCCACATATAGCTACTCCTTTTCTGTATTGATAATTGTTAATTTCATAAATATATACTGATAACTTGTGAGAAACAATTGATTAAAATTTGAAGATTTTGAAGAGAAATCACTATGCCTCCAAATTCAAATAGCTTAAATTCCTATTATATAAATTTTTACTATTCCTCTATCTCCCTGCCATACTTAAAATCAATCAACAGTTCAACTGTATTTTCAAAAACATACCATCATGTTCACCTTCACCAGAAAAGTTCTAATAATCAAAGGCTAGAACTTTCAAAACATTAAAGTCTTTTCTATGTGACTGGGAATGTGATCAAAAGCCAAAATCTATTATTTTCAAATAGCCTCTACAGTGAATAACGTATTTTATAAAATAAAGGTTATTTTTAAATGTTTCTAAAACTAAGCAACAACAAATATGAATCATTTCTAATTTTAAAATGTTTTAATTTTCTCAAATTTAAGAATTCACAATTATTTCTCTCCAATATAAAAATATGTAAAATACATGACGAGCGAAATAGTAGAGCAGGTAGAGCACTTGTCTTGCGCAGCAGACCTAAGTTAAATCCCCCAGCACCAAATATTGTTCCTCAAACCCTATAATGAATGATCCATCAGTATACAGCAAGGAGGAAGCCCTGAGCATCTCTGGGTGTGGCCAACATTTTTTAAAAATCGGAACAGAAAGTCCACGTGTGCTTTGATATTGCAAGCGGATAGTAACATTTTTAAAATCTAAGTGTGAGGTTAGGAGCATGGGAAGAAATGTAGAAACATTGGTGCAGGTACACTGCCACTGGGGAGGAATCAGTGCTGCAAAATTGTGTGTTTAAAGCTCAACTAAGGGGGCCTGAGCGATAGCACAGTGAGTAGGCAGTTGCCTTGCTAGCAGCTGGTCCAGGTTCGATCCCCGGCATCCCATATGGTCCCTGGAGCACCACCAGGAGTAATTCCTGAGTGCAGGGCCAGGAGTAACCCTTGAGCATGGTCGGCTGTGACCCAAAAAAGCAAAAGAAAAATATAATTTAAATTGTTCCCATATCTGACTTTGAGAACGAGAAATAACTGAGTATGACTAATATGCCGCTTCCTATATACTATTATAAAAATCGAACATTATCCTATAAAGTTAACTTATTTTTGTTGGGATTGTACCAACCGTGGCATAATGCACTTAGATTTAATTTTTAGTAAGTTCTGCTGAACAAAAACATTAATTCATGAACTCTGATCTGAAAAATACTTGAAGAGTGATGCTGAAATAAATAATATTACAAAACAGTTACCTCCATCACACTTACAGGACTGTAATTTAATGTACTTTAATGTACTTGAGTTAGTACAAATAAAAAAATGCAAAAAAAAATGCAAGTCAAAATAATACTGTATGAAAGGACAGAGCAATGTATAGAGATGGACAAAAATATAAATTTTGTTTACATATAATATAGATATACTTGATCATAAAAAATTATTATGAATAAGATTTTGAGACTCACGGTATCTGCTGAGCCTGGACCCTGAGGCAGGCTGGGGCTGAAGGCCATGAGGTCCGCCTTGGGCAGCGCCTCCCCGAACACACCCTCTGCCGCCTCTGCTGCGACTGCGACCAGCTGCCCCCGCGCTGGCGCACACCAGAGTGGGCTTCCCCGCCGCGCCCGCCGCCTCGCGGGCCGGCGCACTGCAGCGCAGCGCAGTGTACAGCAGCAGCGTGAGCACCAGCAGGCTGGACACGGCGCAGATGGCCACGATCAGGTACACGTTCACGTCCACCAGCGCCGCGCCGGGGCCGCCGCCAAGCCCCGCCTCGCCGCCGCCGCTCGCCGCGACGCCGCCTTGGGCGCCTGGCCGCTGTCCACCAGCGACAGCAGCACGGTGGCCGTGGCCGTGAGCGCCGGCTCGCCGTGGTCCTTCACCAGCACCAGCAGGCGCTGGCGCGCCGCGTCCGCCTCGTCCAGGCCGCGCGTCGTGCTGATCTCGCCCGTGTACAGCCCCACCGCGGAACGGGCTGCGCGCGCCGCCCCGCCGCCGGCGCCAGCTCATGCGACAGCCACGCGTTGTAGCCCGAGTCCGCGTCCACGGCGCGCACCTTCGCCACCACGTGGCCCGCGCCCACCGAGCGCGCCACCAGCTCGCCGCGCGCCCCCGAGAGCCCGCGCCCGCGCCCGCGGCCAGCAGCGTGGGCGCGTTGTCGTTGTCGTCCAGCACGAACACCTGCAGCGTCACGTTGCTGCCCAGAGGCGGCACGCCCGCGTCGCGCGCGCTCACCTGGAAGCGCAGCAGCTCCAGCTCCTCGTGGTCCAGGGGCTGCAGCGCGAACACCTTGCCGCTCTCCGCGTGCACCGACACGTAGCTCGACAGCAGCCGCTCGCCCACGCGCCGCTCCACCAGCGAGTAGGACACGCCGCGCGTTCTCCTGCGCGTCCGCGTCCCGCGCCGACACCGTGAAGATGTGGCGGCCGGGCGCGTTGTTCTCCTTCACGAACACCGTGTACTCGGGCTGCGCGAAGGCGGGCGCGTTGTCGTTCACGTCGGACACCTCCACGGACACGCTGGCCGTGGCCCACAGTGGGGGCGAGCCCCCGTCCCGCGCGGTCACCACCACCTGGTAGTTGGACACGCTCTCGCGGTCCAGTGCGCTGTCCAGCACCAGTGAATAACGATTTTTGAAGTTGGACATCAACTTGAAGGGAACGTGTGGCGTTAGAGAGCAGGTGACTTGTCCATTGGCACCAGAATCGCGGTCGGACACGCTTATCAGGGCGATGACGGTGCCCAGGGGGCATCTTCTTGGACCGGCAGAGATAATGAGGTTAAAACAATCTCCGGAGTATTATCATTCTCATCCAGAATTTTTACTATTACTTTACAGTGTCCAGTTAATGGGAATGGACTTTTGTCTACAGCATCAATATTTATCTCATATAATTTACAGTCTTCGTAATCCAGTTTTCCCTTGACTCTTATTTCTCCACTATTGGAATTTATTATAAATTTAGATTTTACCTTGTCAAGAACAAGATTACTAAAGAGGTAAAATATTTCCTTATTAATGCCCTCATCTGCATCGGAGGCATTAAGTTTAATAACTAACGTCCCATTCGGTACACTTTCCAGTAATCTAACATTATAAACTGGTTTATCGAATTCCGGCGCATTATCATTTGCATCCAATACAGTGATCAATAACTGAACAGTACCTGTTAATTCAGGTTTTCCTCCATCAATTGCAATCAGTACTAAATGATATTCCTGAGTTTCTTCTCTATCTACTGGTTTCTTCAAAATAAGTTCCAAAATAATCGTTTCTTCTTCATTTGTTTTAACATCCAAGGTAAAATATTCATTAGGATTTAACTTGTACCTCAGTTCTGCATTTACTCCAATATCCATATCAGAAGCGCCCTCTAGTGGAAATCTGGAATCCACCATTCTTGACTCTAAAATGAATAATCTTTGTTCTTCTCTGAAAAATCTAGGCGGGTTGTCGTTAATGTCCTTCACCTCCACCTCCACATAGAAAACCTGCAGCGGCCGGTCCACGATCACCTCCAGGTGGAGGCTGCACTCCGCGCTCCGCCCGCACAGCTCCTCGCGGTCGATCCGAGAATTCACAAACAAAATGCCATTCTGCAGATTTACCTCCAGAAGGTCCCCGCGGTCCTTGGACGCCACCCGGAACAGGCGCGGCACCAGCTCCGCCAGCTCCAGCCCCAGGTCCTGGGCGATGCGGCCCACGAACGTGCCGTGTTTGGCCTCCTCGGGGACCGAGTAGTGGACCTGGCCGCTCCCAGCCTCCCAGGATGAGAGGAGCAGAAGCCACAGCAGCAAGCTCGGGGAACTCGGATTTCTTCTCTGGGAATATACCATTGCAAATTCGTTGCAACTGTCTAATATCTATTGCACTTCCACAGAAAAGCTTTTTGGAAATTCAGTTCTCAAAACCCTGGAATTTTATTCCTCACCTTTCAGCCTCATCAGCAGAGTAAAAAATGGAGTACCTCTTTTCATTTCTGTCTAAGGAAAATAAACTCACTGTGAACCTTCTTTGTGGAAAAAATAGTCCAAAAGGACAAACTTGTGGGTTTGCAGCGCCATCATGTGGATATAAGGTGAGGCTCTACTTTGTTATGCTTAAATATTTATGCTTACTATTTAAATGTTATGCTTAAATATTTGCTTAATATTTGCCTTAAATATTTCCCCTAATTCAAGAAATTTCATCTATCGTTTAATTCCTTATCGCTAATTAATAATAGCATATTTAATACAATATATCAATTTTCATTAAAATATTGAGAATCCAATACCAACAAAGTCTGTACTTATTTATTAGTCTATTAGTTTACCATATTTAGAAAGTTTAATATATTCCTTGATACTTTAAATATTTTAATATATTTCACATATTTTTGTTTTGTTTTATAGTATTTATACTACAACTTTACTTATACACTATGTTAATCAAAAAACAAGTCTATATTCCTATTAGCTTTAATTAATACTGAGTTCTTGATGTTATTTTCAAAATAATCAAAACCTTTTGAATAGCATTTTTTGTCTGAGTTCCATTTTGGAATTTTTATATTTTCAAATTGTTGATGATTCATTTATTTCATTTATATCTATATTACCTATCTACATTGGCTTTAACTCAGAAATCATGATATTGAAATTTTAATTTCCTAGAAGTTCAAGTCATAATAATATGAGTAAGCGTTTTGAAGTCAGTCATCTATATAATATTTCTTCAAGTTGGTATTTCTGACAAATCATTGCTAATAGGAAATATAAAAACCCATACCTTTGCTTTTATGTAGCAAATAAAAATATTAACAATTTTTATAGGTAAATTAATCTATAAAAGTCTTAAGTTCCTATAAAATCTAAACATTTATAAAGAAACATTATCTGTGTTGTGATAATTTCACCTCTTTTTAATCCTGCAATTTCTTTGCTACACATTATTTTAATTTCACTTAATAAAAATGGCGAGAAAAAAAATCCCCCACACCCCAAAAAATTCACTAACATTAGTCCACTGAAAAAAAAACATTAAAGCTTCTACTGTGTATTGCTCTTAGCATATCTTTGGAGGGATCTCTGGCAGTGCTCCGGGGCTACTCCTAGATCTGGGTTCAAGGATCAGTCCGGGGGGTATTCAGGGACCATGCGGTGCTGGGGGGATTGAAATGGGACCAAGGGCATACAAGATAAACACTTTACGCTCTGCACTACCTCTTCGATCCCTTTTAATTACTACATATCTTCCTTCCCTGAGAAGGTAAGTGGGTCCAGAATATTCGTAATTCCAATACTTAATACTTTACACATAGGCATAGACCAAAATATATTTATTTAATTTTTTACAAAGTGATATATAGAAAGTATTCTTTTGGTGTATATATTGAAAATAACTGTGAGTATTGGTACTATAATAAACAGCTTGAAATGAAATAAAATAATACTACTCAATTTAAAATAAATTAGAATAAATTCAAAGTAGAAGAGTATTCAAAGTAGCAATACCAAGAATATGTAACCAAATTTTTTCTAATATAATCTTTACAGTATATTTACCATCTCTTTCATATTTCATTATTTATTCTGTCTTTACATTTTTCATGCTCTTCTTTGCATTTAGATAACCAAACATCAAATAATTTGAACACAAATCAATTTTGTAGACTCATAAAAGTTACTAATGTAACTTTTACAATGTCCCCACACTCCCTCCCACCCCGCCCAGCGTGCCTCTATAGTAGGCACCTTTTCTTTTCTCTCTTTCTCGCTCTCTGTCTCTCTCTCTCTCTTTGTTTCTCTGTCTCTTTCTCTGTCTCTGTCTCGCCATATCTCTCTTCTCTTACACATTATGGTTGCCCTACAGACATTTAGGGTTAATCATGTAAGTCTCTTTGTTTATATTCAATGCTGAGTTATAGCCTGGCATTATCATTTCCCACAATTAGTAGAACACTGGTATATATTTATATTCCATTAATGAATGTAGTCATTATATATCTGTCCTTTCCCTTCTGAATAATTTCACTCAGCATGATAGTCTTCATGCCCATCCATTTGCAAGTAAATTTCATGACTTCATCTTTTCTGACAGCTTCATAGTATTCCATTGTGTAGATGTACCACAGTTTCTTTATCCATAGCTTTCTCCTTTAATTACTAAACTAGGATAAATATGAAATTTCAAAATTATTCTATAAAAACTTCCATAAGAAAGTAAATATTAAATATTTCAAAGCCATAATAGTGTGGTTTAACAAGGTATGCTTATAAATTTAAAGTTTATTTCAGTTCATATTAAAGCACTGAAAATATGTACTCTATGACGACAATGCCATCAACAGTGTTTCATGGTATTTTCATTTTGTATTTTGTATTTAAATATGTAGATATCATAAGAGAAAACAAATTCTTGGTGCTTAACCTGTTTTGATATTTGTTACATTATAGTACTAAATATTACTAAATTATATCAACTGCATTTATCTTTTAATACTCAACATTTTTTCTAGTGCTTATTTTATAGCTATTATAAATCCTTTAGTCTTAGTTCTGGATATGACTCTACAGGTAGAGAAAATTCTCTTTTCCAGCCTGTTTCTTTTTTGCTGAGGGGGATAATGGGTGCCACTCCCCTTAGTGTTGGGGAGCTGCTGGGGTCCCCAACAATATCAGGAAACAAATTCCTTTCTACCTCCAAGGCCAGTGGGGAATGGATGAAAACTCACGAGTCTAGTACAGTTCCAAAAGGGTTTTACTAATTACCAATAATAAAACAAGCTCTGCCACTACAATCCAAGAGAGTAGGGAGTCCCCAGAACTCTAGCTCCTGCCCAGACCTCCAACCATGTGCATAGACCCAGGTCTCCCACCAAACTGGATGATCCTACCTCAAGTAAGTCCCCTTATATACCCAAAAGCTTTCATCCTTTCTTCAGGGAGGGTAGCATCAACAAAGATCAACAAATCGACTTCTAGGTGTAGATGTAGAGTAGTGTCACACTTCTGTTTCAGGTCTAAACAAATGATAATGCCAGGGCCTAGTCTCTTTCTCCAAGATTATCTCTTATGTCAAAACACTGGAGAGAGAGGGGACTGGTATAAAGAAATACATCTTAATGGATGTATATTCATGGGGAGAAACACATCATAAATTCAGGCCATGGTCTTCATGCAATCTAGATGGTACCCACAAGGTCCTTCTTATTTCTATTCTGCCTCAGGGTGATTCTGAGTGTCCTGTCCTCTGTTTACTGAAAAGGTCATGCTCGCTTGCTTGAGGGCAAACTAGCATGATCTCTCCTTTGATCTTAAATGGTAGTCTCAACATAGCCAGGGTGGTGGTCTCCTGGTAAATTCTAATTGTCCCACGCTGGAACCAGTGGGCATTAAAAGGAATTTTGCCCAATCTAGATAGCATTGAAATCATAGTAGAGATTATAATAACATTTCAAAAGTTATTAGTTCAGAGTCAAAATGACTCCTGTAACTGCCGCACCCTCCATCAGTGTTTACACAAAAGAGAGATCTCATTAGCATGAACCCTGGCTTAAAGACATGTAAATAGCTTAAACTGTAAGTAGCTTAAACAGCAAAGATCCCTTGCTAGCTAGCTATGTCATTCAACACTTTGTGCTTACTTTGAGCTCAGAGGTCACACTTGGACATGCTTAGAGTACAATATGCAGTGAAAGGCTTACTACTCTCCAAAGATATAATCAGGTTGTGGCTAGCTCTTCAGGAACCATGGTCTCCCTTGAACACATACCTCACTTGCTTGTATCTGTCTCTGCTTGCAGCTTGTTCTCTCAAGCCCGTGTTCTCCCTTGAACATAAATTTTTCTGTGTCTCTTTACTTGCTTGCTTGCTTGCTTGATTGATTGATTGATTGATTGCTCTTTCAAGTCCGTGTCCTCCCTTGAACACAAATCTCTCTCTGAAGAAGGCATCTCTCTCTTTCACTCTCTCTCTCTCTCTCACTCTATCACATCCAGCGTTGCTCAGGGATTACTCTTGACTCTGCACTCAGGATTTACTCCTGGAGATGTTTGAGGGACCATATGGGATGCTAGAGATTGAACTGAGGTAGGCTGCATGCTAGGCAAACGCCCTACTAGCTGTACTATCACTCTGGCCCACTATGTTCTCTCTTGAATATGTATTTACTGTTTCTCTCCCCTCACATATTTCTAGGTTAATTTCATTCCTTAAAAACTGTTTTGCTTCAAAAACAATAATAATGTTGAACTAATACTTTAAATACTTGTGAAGGAACTATACCGGTGAATCAGATTTTATTCCAAAATTGACACACACATAAAATAATTAGGGGCCGGAACGATAGCACACAGGTAGGGCATTTGCCTTGCACGTGGCTGACCTGGGTTCGATCCCCGGCATCCCATATGGTCCCCCTGAGTCCTGCCAGGAGTAATTCCTGAATGCAGAGCCAGGAGTAACCCCTGAGCATTGCCAGGGTTTTCTGGCAGCCTGAAACCCCTGAACATTGTTTTCTATGAAAACAGTTCATCTGCACATAGTCTATATCTACATATTATTTTATAATGGTTTCATTATCTATAATATTAAGATATGTATTAAAATTGTATAACCAGTTTAAAGTAACTTAAAAGTACTTCTGAAAGATCCAGGGAAATAGTTCAATGGGCAGGAAACATTCTTTGCATTGATTCCCTGTACCACATACATAGTAACAATCCTCAACTACTACCAAGATAGACCAAAATAAAAAACAAGTAAAAAGTACCTCGGAGTATAAAATAGATTTTATTTTGTCAGAATCCTATTGCTTTCATTAATATCAAATGAGCTTATTTAGTAGTAGAAATTGGTATGGAAAAACCATTTCATACAAGAACTATTGATTTTATTCTTTACATTCATTTTACAATCTATATGGCTATGTTAAAGTGTTTTTTTTTTTTTGCTTTTTTGGGTCACACCCGGCGATGCTCAGGGGTTTCTCCTGGCTCTGCACTCAGGAATGACTCCTGGCGGTGCTCGGGGACCATATGGGATGCCGGGATTCGAACCCGGGCCGGCACAGGCCGGCCGCGTGCAAGGCAAACGCCCTACCCGCTGGGCTATCGCCCGGCCCCGGCTATGTTAAAGTTTTTATATCTCTAAATTAGCTTGTTTAGCCTAAAAAGGAGGCAAAGAACAATCTCTCACTTAGATCGTATACAGTTTTTAAATCCTAGGGAAAGTTAGGAATGTTGCCGGTGATGCAAGATTCTTATAGTATTAGCCAGAGTCTATGATGATAAAGAAGAAAGGAAAGTAATTAAACAATAAGCTTTGATAGGCTTGGTTCTCATTGTTCTATTGTGGGAGGGAGGAGTTTAAAAATTTAAGTACAAAAATTTTATTTACTTTAAATAAAATAAAACTTTACCATATATAAAAGTAAAAAATTATATTTGAGTAGTAAGTGGTAAACACAAGAGATTCAGAAGATTTTAAAAGACCAGAGTAGTACATAATAAAAAAAAGAATATAATACTTATTTCATTTCAGGCATTTTCTCAAATTACTAAATATATATCTGTAAGTTCTTCATCCATCTCTAGGAGAAGTGTAACTTCATCTAAAACAAACTATTGCTTTTCATTCACAATCTCCAGAACTCAACACAAAATTACAGGTTTACCTAGCATGAAGAAAAATTTACAATAATTGTTCATTTTTGCAAAGAATAGTTCAGCCATGCACATGATCCAAATGTTAAAAATGGACATATCACAATCTTGAATAACATTTTTCAACAGAAAATTTGAATTCTAAAATTAAACAATGTCTCCACTGTTGATTACTAGCTGATATTAATAGTTGGGAGATAGAGAGATATAGTAAAGGGGTTAAAAATTGCTTTGCATGTGACCAACCTCAGTTCAATCCCTGGCACTATATATGGTCCCCCAAGCATCACAGGGAGTGAGCATAGAGCAAGGAGTAAGCCCTGAGCACCACAGGGTGTTACCAAAACAACAACAATAATAATAAATGATTGGTATTGGAAGAGCCAATTGCTGAGGAATAAAACTGAGCAAAATAAATATTCAGCAATAACAAAGAGAAAAAAAATACTAGGAGGGCCACCACCAAAAATGTTCAGGGTCCACACCTGATGGGGCTTCGGAGACCATATGTAATGCTGGGATCTGAATCACTGCCTGGCTGCAGCTGCAAGTGAGGTGTCTTAACCTCACAGTCTCTACAGTCCTCCAAAATTATTTTAAACAGAGAGAGGAGTTAAGAGATAGCTCAAATAACTGAGCATCTGCTTTGCATTCTGGCCAGTTCCAACCTCCTCAATTCACAGTCCCTCAAGCACTACCAGAAGCAATCCCCAAGCAAAGAGCCAGGAGTAGGCCTAGATCAACACTGGATGCAGCCTGAAACCAAAACTAAACCATAGAAGAGCATAGCTTATATGAGATATAGTAAAAATATTTAATACATATATCCATTTTTTTAACTTTTTCTTCAATACACATACCCCTTGAATGACAGAAAAATATTTGACAGCAGACAGGTGAATAGTTTCACATAATGATGAAAGACATGAATACACAGATTCAAAACCCTTTAAAAATTATGACCGGTCCTGGCAGAAGATGACGGGCGGCGGCGGCTGGTCCGCCATGGGCGCCTCCACGCCCCGGATCATGCCTAGCCGGGATTCGCAGCTGCCACAAGGTCGCACTCCGGTTCCGGGCCTGGCCCTTTACCCGTAGGTCGGCTGCTGTTCGGGTCGCCGGCCCTCAGTCGTCCCACCCGCTCATGGCCGGCGGACGTTTCCCGGATCCTCCCTGCGCGGCGACTGTCAGTGGCGGGCAACAGCGGCTCAGCCAGAGCCTGGACGAGCGGGCGGACCCCAGCCCTCGGGCGCGCCGCCCCTCCGCTCCCGCACTCCCCGAGGCGACCTGCAGTGGCGGCCAGAAGAGAACTTCCAGAAGAGGAGAGCAGCAGGGATGGAATGATAGTCGGGGAATGGAGGTGGCTCTTGACAGAGCAGAGCGGAGATCATACAGAGACTATCGACCCTATGAAACCGAGGAGGCAGGTGGACTTCACACCAGAGAAGCTTACAAATGAAAATCCAATGGACAGGTTTGATCGAGAAAGACCACCGAGAGGACGTGGGTGGCCTGAGAGGAGTCATTCGAAGCAGAGGAAGAGGAGGTCCTAGAAACAGAACTTTTGACACCATTGCCCAGAGGGGGGAAACAAGAATTCGAAAAATATTGTAGAAGTGATAAGATCGATGCAGAGCCACTGGTGCCAATGGAAGAGACCACAATGGCAGAGAGGACCCTGGGATCTTTGGAGGAGGATTCTCCAGCTAAAGTTTCTAACTTGGAAGTAGAAGGAACTCAAGTTCAAGAGATGACCTTAGATGAATGGAAATATCTTCAAGAACAGACCAGACCAAAGCCTGAGTTTAACATCCGGAAACCTGCGTCTACTGTCCCTTCTAAAGCAGTGGTGATACACAAGTCCAAATATAGAGATGATATGGGTGAAGGAGGACTGTGAGGATGAAGCCCATGTTTTCCGGAAGGCGGCGAATGATATCACCTCCCAGCTGGAGATTAACTTTGGGAACCTGCCCCTCCAGGGCGTGGAGCCAGAGGTGGCACCCGGGGAGGCCGGGGAAGGATCAGAAGGGCAGAGAACTATATACCCAAAGCAGAAGTGATACAAGACATTGCTCCAAACCCGGATGACCCTGAAGATTTTCCCGCTCTGGCCTGAGAGCCCTCTTTCCCCTGGCAAGGAAACAGCACCAGTGTACCTGTAAAGAGTCTTTCCTTGCTGTGGGGGAAGAGAGTCAGACTCTAAGAACAATAGATGTTGCTTTTTTTCCTCCGGAGTAGAGTGAATTCATTGCACTTTTTTTTTTTTTTTTTTGACACAGAGGGGTTTGGGGATCTGATTTCTTCCAGACAAGCAGAGCAACCTGTCACTTTTCCAAGATGGTGGAGAATGGTGATTATTTTTGTAAAGAATTCCAAATGATGTTCAGAAATTTACAATATGTATATAGAGCTTGTATTGAGTCCTTCACAAACATGGAGAGTTAAAGTTGTAAACTAGAATCTGTGTGACTGCTAGCCAGTTGTATAAATAGCCAAAGACAGTCTTTGAGTTATAGAGGAAATATATATAACTGACTGTTCGGCAGCCATTAGCAGTTTTCAGAGAACAAGAAATTAAAATGATTGTATTTATGTTCACTTGTTAAAAAAAAAATTATGACCAAAATAAAACCTAAGGAAACTAAAACTGAACATAGACTACAAAGACCATTAAAAATCTGTTCAAAATAGGGGGGCGGAGCGATAGCCCAGCGGGTGGGGCGTTTGGCTTGCACGGCTGGCCTGTGTCGGCCCGGGTTCGATCCCCGGTATCCCATATGGTCCCCCGAGCACCGCCAGGAGTGATTCCTGAGTGCAGAGCCAGGAGTAACCACTGAGCGTCACCAGGTGTGACCCAAAAAAAAAAAAAAAAAAAAAATCTGTTCGAAATAGGGTCGGACCAATAGCCGAGCGGGTAGGGCGTTTGCCTTGCAAACAGCTGGCATGTGCCGGCCTAGGTTCGATCCCCAGCATCCCTTATGGTCCCCTGAGCACTGCCAGGAGTAATTCCTGAGTGCAGAGCCAGGAGTAGCCCCCTGATAATTGCCGGGCATGACCCAAAAAAGTAAAAAAGAAAATTCTGTTCAGAATAGAGCTAGGATATGGTTGATGGTTGGAGTGCATGTTTTCATGCTGATGTCCTGAATTTGATCCTGACACCGGATTGGTCCCCCAAGTATCACCAGAAACCTCTCCTGCACACCGAAATGGAAAGTAAGCCTTGAGCACCAAAAAAGATGTGACCCCCCCCAAATAATTTTAAATAAGAATATTACTCAGGGGCCATAGAGATAGTACAATGGGCAAAGTGCTTGCCTTGCATGCTGTTGACCCAGATTCGATCCCCAGAACCCTATATAGTTCCCCAAACCTGCCAGAAATGATCCCAGACCCAGGAGTAAGACCTGAGCATGATCTGTGTGGACAAAAAATAAAAATAGGAAAACAAAAACTGTTAAATGAAATTGGGTGAGAAGAATGAAAATTAAAGCCATCAAACAGTGCACTGGATAGCAGCTATCTGCAAAAATGAAAAAAAAAGATGACTGGACTATAATTTTGAAAATACCTGAAAAAATAACTTTCAAACAAAATGTATTCTGTTTTGTTTGGGGGGCCACACCCTGAAGTGTTCAGGATTTACTCCTGACTTTATGTTCAGGGGTCACTCCTGGAAGGGTTCAGGGGACCATATAGGGTGCCAGGGATCTAATCACGGTCAGCCTTGTGCAAGGGAAAACACTCCACCCACTGTACTGTCATTTCAGTACACTTCCAACCAAAGTTTGATACTGAAGAAAACTAGCTTTTTAAATATGATGGGGAAATAATCATATTTCCATATATGCAAATGTTAGTGAAATCTTCACCGCCACTCAAAAAAATATTAAGAATTTTCTCAGAAGAAAAAGTGATTCCCGGGGCGGTCACGATAGCCCAGCGGGTAGGACATTTGCCTTGCATGCGGCCGGCCCATGCCGGCCTGGGTTCGATCCCGGCATCCCATATGGTCCCATATGGTCCCACATGGTCCCCTGAGCAACGCCAGGAGTAATTCCTGAGTGCAGAGCCAGGAGTAACCCCTGAGCATCGCCGGGTGTGACCCAAAAAGAAAAAAAAAAGTGATTCCCATTAACCATCAAGGGAAATTCTAATCCAAACAACAATGAGATATCACCTCACACCAGAAACTGGCACTCATCAGAAAAACCAACAATTAGTGAGAATGTAGGGAATAAAGGGGCATGCATTCAATGCTGGTGAGAATGTTGGCTGGTCCAGTCTCTCTGGAAGACAATATGGACATTTCTAAAATAAACACCATAAATTGAATTTCCAGCAATACCACTCATTATAATATACCCCAAGACCCAAAAACACAACTCAGGAAAGACATCTGTACTCTGATGTTTGTTTCAGCACTACTCTCTATACAACCAAAATGCCAAGAACAGATGAGTGCATCAAGAAACTATGGTACATCTACACAATGGAATAGTACTTGGTCATTAGAAAAGATGAAGTCATGCAATTTGATGCTAAATAGATGGGTCTGGAATGTATCATGTTGACTAAAGTTGGTCAGAGGGAGAGGAATATACACACAATGATCCCTCTCATTCAGGAAATATAAGAAAACTATGAAGGGGAGTAACTAAAACCCAAAGGCAAGAGTATTGAAGAGCAGGAGAACTGGTCATCAGTAGGAAGTCTGTCTACTGTGTGTGGGGTGTGATGGGTGATGACAAGTAAGGGAACAGAACATTAACACAATGGTGGAGGGGGGAAGTGCCAGCCATAGAGGCAGGTTGGGAGGTGGCAGGAAACTGGGAACTTTGGTGGAGGGAAGTGAACACTGGTGAAGGAATTGGTGTTAGAACATTGTACACCTGAAACTTAATATTAAATAACCTTGTAACTCTAAAAAACAGTGATCCCAGAAAGAAGAAATATTGGTTGTATAAAATGATAATGGGAATTTGAGCTTATATGTGAAACTAAAAATGCATAATATTAAATATCAGTGGGAATAAAAATTGACGTTTTTGCACATGGTCCTAACATTATCTGAATGTATTAAAAGCATTTAGAATTTAACATGAAAATTATGCTTCTTACAAAATCTAGAGTAAGTCAATGAAGAAACTAGTAAAATAAAGTATGTGCAACTAAAATAATAGAAAATAACAATATAATTAAAACACTAATCCAGAGGAAAACATAAAAATTAAGAACAGAAGGAAATTTTAATAACTAAAAATAGACAGCAAAAATATTGATGTTATTTTAAACTTTACTTTTGACTTCATAAATGACACAAAGATGTTTGCTACTTTGACTTAACATGCTACTAGTGGTTGTATGTAATGCCTCAATGCACAAAAGCTCTAAAAAATGTGAGAACAGAAAAGAAAAAATAGGCTGTTATTATGTATAACAGCATCAGTATATATACATATATATATACAAAAACTTTATATGTGATTCATTAAAATCAGACATCGTATGACTGAAGAGATTGTAGAGCAGGTAGTGTTCCTGCATTGCATGCCGCAGACTCAGGTTTCATCGCCGGCATCCCATATGGTCCTCCAAGCACTGCCAGGAATAATTCCCGAGAGCATATGCAGGAGTAACCTCGGAGCATCATTGGGTGTGGGCCCCCAAAAATTAAATTCATGATATATCTTATCAGATAATCTGTATAACATGTCAATATAAAATACAACATCAAGATTGGCTTGATACTTAATGTAGAGGGCCATGAGATTTAACCACAGGGCTACCTCCAGCATGGAAACATCATTACAGCTCCAACTTCAACTCTGATTTAACAAGAAAGGATCTGGAACATGTCTAAGTAGTTGAGAAAGTGCCCAAGGCAAATAAAGAGGTACTGAGATGAATCCTTGGTGCCCTAATAGTCTGTGCCATTGACAGCCAATGGCAAGGGGTCCTCAGAAAATGAAACATATAGCAGGGTTAAACAGAAAAAATGTTTTGACTGAAGCTTATAATGATCACAAATTACAGGTATCTACAAATCTAATTAAGACACAGGATGTCTGCTCCTCAATTAAGAAAATTACAGATTATTTATCTCCACTGATACCTCCACTGAATGAATTATTGTAAAAATGCTACTTGTGCCACGTTTCTCAATACATTCACTACAAATTAAACTGAACTCTTGCCAAGTTTTTCGCGGATTTCATAAATGAACTGAGGTGGATATAGAGGAGGCAGCATGGCAGTGATACAGCTATTTATAAATAAGTCAATATGCGGATGGGAGACTGACTCGCGGTGGTGGAATCAGCCATGAGGGGCACAGCAAGGCACTGAGTTTGGTCCCTGAACTGCAGGGGTCTCCCATAATACTGCTGAGTGTGGCCCCAGTGTCACCCAGCTCCTGCGACCCCTAAGCACTAGCTCAAGCACCGAGCTGTCAGGTCTGTATTACTGAACCCAACATCACCAGAAATAGTCCATATTTTACTACTTCTAATTATAATACAAATAGATAAGAATATAAAAATAGTCCATGCCTACATGATGGAAAATTGTTTTTAAAAAACATGGAACTCTAATCTTGGTAGAGTTGAATGACCCAAGAAAAAATTAATTTGTATTCATATGTCTAAAGAGGAAAACGTATCCATAAAGACAGTAGTAGAATGGGAACAGTGAAAAAGAAATGCCACAAGAAAAACTGGGTGGGCAGGAAGATGGATAAATTAACTATAATTAAAATTACCTATTGTGAAAAGGCAAGGCAAAGAGTAGCAAAATTAATAAAGAGTTTATGTCCAGAAAATGAGAAAAAGTTCAAAAGCAATAAAAATGTAAGCAGGATACTTGAAATAAATCATACAACATAGGTTATAAAAATGATCAATAATAGTATAGAGGTTTGGTCGACCTCATTAATAATTCAGGAACCAAACAATTTAGGAATATTAAAAAAAATAAAAATAGGAATATAATCCAAACCCAAAAAATGGAGGTGGCCCTATTAGTCCTGACTAGTTCAGGGATCACTCCCGACAGGCCCAGGGGACCATATGTGGTGTCGGCAGGTCAAACTCAGGACAGCCACATGCAAGACAAGTGCCCTATCTGCTTTGCTATCACTCCACTCCACATTCAGAAACAGGAAAAGATGTAGATAATTTCACAGTGCCCAATAAGGAAGAAAAAGTCACTTAGCACCAGAATGCACTGCTAGCATGAGCACAAGCAGGTAGACGCATTGGGGACACTCTTTGGCGCTGTATTATAGACATAAATATAAATGTTTGATGTCCCACGACTCTCACCCACTTTAATACAGCAAAATAACTGAAAAACATACACAAAGATACTAAAACATTTACAAATGTATTTAGTTCAACATTACTGGAAATAGAAATAAAGAAAACAACGTAACACCCATGGCAATGGAGCACATACTATACTAATTGTGTGTAAATTACAGCATGTAAAGTTACTAAATTACAACATATAACAATATGAATTATCTAATTGGCAGGTAAGTGATAAATTTGACAAACACTAACCCACACACAAACACATGAAAAATGCAATTTATGTAATTCCATTTAGATGATTCAAGAAAGATAAATGACTCAGTTACGAGAGCTAAGGTGTGCTTATTATTGGAAGAGAAAATAAAATCAATAAAGGAGGGAAACCTGAGTCATTTCTGATAAAAATTTTCATCCAGATCAACGAGCCATATCACTATGTCTATGTACTCTAATATATAACGAAGATAGAAAATGATTTCTCTAAAAAACACTTAAATATGTGAAAATCGTACAGAACCTATAAAAGAAATTGCCTAGGGCCAGAGCGACAGTCAAGCAGGAATAGCGTTTGCCTTGCATGCGGCCAGACCCAGGTTCAATCTCCGGCATCCCATATGGTCCCCTGAACACCGCAGGAGTAATTCCTGAGTGCAGAGACAGGAGTAACCCCTGAGCAATGCCAGGAGTGACCAAACAGGAAGAGAGAGAGAGAGAGAGAGAGAGAGAGAGAGAGAGAGAGAGAGCGCCACCAAAAGTGGGGTTTCTCTTTAAAAAATTGCCTAAATGATAAACAATTCTAGAAAATATTACTGAAATTTGTCATGTAAAATAAGGTATTCCAGAAAGCTGGATTCTAGGGTATTCCTAATAAATATTCTCGAAAATGAAACATTTTATGTCTGAGAATCCAGGGTGAATAAAACATAATGTTAACTAACCTTTGAAAGGGAATCATCCACTGCAGGTTGCTGTTCTCCATCTCTAGAGTCAGGTACACTTGGGCTGAAGGCCATGAGGTCCGCCTTGGGCAGCGCCTCCCCGAACACACCCTCTGCCGCCTCTGCTGCGACTGCGACCAGCTGCCCCCGCGCTGGCGCACACCAGAGTGGGCTTCCCCGCCGCGCACGCCGCCTCGCGGGCCGGCGCACTGCAGCGCAGCGCAGTGTACAGCAGCAGCGTGAGCACCAGCAGGCTGGACACGGCGCAGATGGCCACGATCAGGTACACGTTCACGTCCACCAGCGCCGCGCCGGGCCCGCCGCCAAGCCCCCGCCGCCGCCGCCGCCGCTCGCGACGCCGCCTTGGGCGCCTGGCCGCTGTCCACCAGCGACAGCAGCACGGTGGCCGTGGCCGTGAGCGCCGGCTCGCCGTGGTCCTTCACCAGCACCAGCAGGCGCTGGCGCGCCGCGTCCGCCTCGTCCAGGCCGCGCGTCGTGCTGATCTCGCCCGTGTACAGCCCCACGCGGAACGGGGCTGCGCGCGCCGCCGCCGGCGCCAGCTCGTACGACAGCCACGCGTTGTAGCCCGAGTCCGCGTCCACGGCGCGCACCTTCGCCACCACGTGGCCCGCGCCCACCGAGCGCGCCACCAGCTCGCCGCGCGCCGCCCGAGAGACCCGCGCCCGCGCCCGCGGCAGCAGCGTGGGCGCGTTGTCGTTGTCGTCCAGCACGAACACCTGCAGCGTCACGTTGCTGCCCAGAGGCGGCACGCCCGCGTCGCTGCGCGCTCACCTGGAAGCGCAGCAGCTCCAGCTCCTCGTGGTCCAGGGGCTGCAGCGCGAACACCTTGCCGCTCTCCGCGTGCACCGACACGTAGCTCGACAGCAGCCGCTCGCCCACGCGCCGCTCCACCAGCGAGTAGGACACGCGCGGCGTTCTCCCTGCGCGTCCGCGTCCCGCGCCGACACCGTGAAGATGTGGCGGCCGGGCGCGTTGTTCTCCTTCACGAACACCGTGTACTCGGGCTGCGCGAGGCGGGGCGCGTTGTCGTTCACGTCGGACACCTCCACGGACACGCTGGCCGTGGCCCACAGTGGGGGCGAGCCCCCGCGCGGTCACCACCACCTGGTAGTTGGACACGCTCTCGCGGTCCAGTGCGCTGTCCAGCACCAGTGAATAGCGGTTCTTGAAGTTGGACGCCAGCTTGAAAGGAACGTAGGGAGTTAGAGAGCAGGTGACTTGTCCGTTGGCACCAGAGTCGAGGTCGGACACGCTGATCAGAGCAATGACGGTGCCCAGTGGAGCGTCCTCTCTGATTGGGAGGGACAGAGACTTGAATTCTATTTCTGGGACATTATCGTTGATATCTTCAATTTCCACCATTACTGTACAATGGCCAGACAGTGGGGGCTGGCCTTTATCACTGGCCTCTACAGGAATTTCATAGGATTTGCTTTCTTCAAAATCAATATATCCTTTTTACCACAATCTCTCCACTAATTGGATCTACATGAAACTTGGATTTCACATTTGGTGAAATATCCACGGAGAATGAATAAATAATGTTCCCATTTGAGCCTTCATCTGCATCAGAAGCGTTCAATTTAATTACCAATGTTCCATTAGGCCCATTTTCTGGTAATTTCACCGCATAGATTGTTTTACCGAAAGCTGGGGCGTTATCATTGGCATCTAGCACCTTTATGTGTAACTGCACAGTGCCGGTCAGCTCAGGTTTTCCGCCATCAGTAGCTGTAAGCATTAAATAAAGTTCCGGGGATTCTTCTCTGTCTAAAGGTTTCCGTAATACTAGCCCAAGACGTTTTGTCCGCTTATCAATGGATGGCACTTCCAGTGAGAAATACTCATTAGAGCTCAGGGTGTAAGTGAGAAGCGCGTTCTGCCCGATATCTGCATCCGAGGCGCCCTCTAGTGGAAAACGGGAGTCAAGCGGCTTGGATTCCGCCATAAATAAGTTCTTTTGTGTCGCTGGGAACACAGGAGGGTTGTCGTTAATGTCCTTCACTTCCACCTCCACATAAAAAACCTGCAGTGGCCGGTCCACGATCACCTCCAGGTGGAGGCTGCACTCCGCGCTCCGCCCGCACAGCTCCTCGCGGTCGATCCGAGAATTCACAAACAAAATGCCATTCTGCAGATTTACCTCCAGAAGGTCCCCGCGGTCCTTGGACGCCACCCGGAACAGGCGCGGCACCAGCTCCGCCAGCTCCAGCCCCAGGTCCTGGGCGATGCGGCCCACGAACGTGCCGTGTTTGGCCTCCTCGGGGACCGAATAGTGGACCTGGCCGCTCCCAGCCTCCCAGGATGTGAGCAGCAGAAGCGAGAGCAGCAGATGCCTGGATTCCTGGCCGCTTCCCCAGGAAAATTCCATCTCAAGTCCGCTGTGCTTTTCTTCGCATAAAGTGATTCGGCTCAAAATAATTCCTCTGACCCTTCACTCCAGAGCTACTGAATTCTCCATTCCCCAGCATCTGGATCCTGGATGCGGCTTCTTTACAACAGTAACTAAGGGGTTGGGTTTCTTTTCTTTCTTCCTTCTATCATCAATTTTATGGTGGAGGGCGACATCATGTGGCTCCAAAGGTAAGTTCTGGAAATCCATACTCTAAAACGTGTTTTCGATTTCAAACATTCCAGGCTTTACTCCTTTTTGAGAATACGATCACATTTTAGACTGCTTTTGAGAGTATAATCAGGATATACTTCAGTCCCACCATAATACAGTCAGTATTTACTTTATGGGGAAAGCGTTTCACACAGGTTTTAGCCATTAAGAGACCCAGTTTGATTAACCCACACTTCATAAACATCAGATTGTAAAGGTTTTATTAGAAATGCTCATTAGATTAAGAAATATTGTGTGTGTGTGTCCCTGAGAAAGTGGGAAGGATTTTACTGGCAACACTCTCATCTTTGGCTATCATGTTTCTGGTTTTTAAGACTTCAGGGAACCAATCTCTAGGAACTCTTTACTCTCTCTCGAAAGCCATTTAAAGGGAATTTTGAAGAAAAAGAAAAAATTTCAGTTGTTTTGTAAAAATTAAACACAGTCCATAATTTACCTGAATGTTTTTGAAGTGAAGAAATTATTTATTTATTTTTAATACACACCATAATTTTTTACTCTTGTTATTTCTCATTTCTGGATAGTTGTTAATCTGAGGACTACCTTACAAAGTACCAGAAATTTCCCTAATATGAAGAGCGTTTTCACAAGGAAATAGGATGTTCTGGCATGTACTTGGCAATTTTAATAATAGAAAAACTGGAGGCTGAGAAATAGTAAAGGAGTAAAGGTGCTTACCTTGCATGTCAACAACCCCAGGGCAAGCCCTGAACACCAAGCTCAGAGTATCCCTCAAGCACCAGCAGGGGTGGCCCCAAATCCAAAATAATAATAATAATAATAATTTAAAAATCTAATAACTTAATAAATCATTTAGGATATTATTCCAATTTTTTTTCAATCATGAGCAACAGCTGGAGGTACACAGGGCTTACTGCCGGCTCTATGCTCAGGAATTACACCTACTAGTGCTCAGAGGACCATATGCAGAGCTGGGGGGTGACACTGGATCAGCCCCATGTAAGACAAGTGTCTAAAACCCTGTATTATTCTCAGTACCACAAATAATTTTATTCTCTGGAATCTGTTAGCCTCCCTATGAGTAAAACTGGTGTTCTCATTTTGTGCCTTATTGTGTATAAACACTGCCTTTCTCTAGTCTAATTCTTAACATGCTACTAAGCTTTGGGGAGTAAATGGTGATCACAATATATGTGGTGCCAGGGATCAAATCCAGGTCAAGCACACGGAAGGCAAATACCCTAATCACTGCAGTATTTCTCAGACTTGAGATATCCAGAGTTACAAAGGTCACTGATGAGTTCCCAGTAAATAAACTACAATGTTTTTCTGAGCATAAAAAGATTAATATAGACGGAAATATGGTAGCCATTTTCCAACTATTTGTCTCTTATAGATCTTTTTATTTGAACACCATATTAAAAATAACATTGTATTAAATTTCAAAACTCTCCTTATAGCAATGCATATTAGTCATTAATCTCTTTGATACATTTTAACTGTGCTAAGGCTTAGTCAGCACAAGTCAAGGTCATTCTGGTGACCTTCCTCTCATCGGCTTAATTTGTGTCATTAATTGAGTAGAAGTTCCAAATAACTAGCACAAAATAAACACTTTAGTGAGAATATTTCTGTCTTTCCTGTACTTGGTATTAGATAATTTCACTTAAAATTAGTGTGGGTTTGTGAGTAGCATGCTTGATATTATTATTATTATTATTATTATTATTATTATTATTATTGTTATTGGCTTTTGGGTCACACCTGCTTGTGCTTGAGGGATACTCTGAGCTTAGTGTTCAGGGCTTGCCCCGGGGTTGGTGACATGTAAGGTTATCCCAGTAAGTCTAGCAAGAAGCCAGAGGAACCCCCCACACTATGAGGTCAGTCATTCTCAACATCCAGACTTCACAGCTCCTCAGCGCTCCACCCAAGAGAAAACCTGATCTTTCCCCATTGAGTTTCATCAGTAAATGCTTGAGTTGAGTGCCTTCTACTGAGAGTATACCACTACACGGCAGAGCCTGGAAAGCTACCCATGTTTTATTTTACTTGATATGCCAAAACCAGTAACAATTATGGACCTCATTCCCATGTCCTGAAGGAATGGTTTGAGGCTCTTCCTGTTCCTGGAGCAAACAGATGCTCTTTGGGCTGCACTTCTAGCAACAGGACGTATGGAGATGCTACTGGTGTCTGCTCAAGAAAATCCATGAACAATGGGAAGACAAGTGATCCAAATGATATCACTTATGCTCATAAACTGCTGTACTTTCCTTCATGGTGGTCCAAGACAAAAATGGTATAGTGGAAATAGTTTTAGTATCCTATTTTATGAAGGTTCATGCTCATAACATTTTCTCAATTAAATTTAATTTTCTTCCAAATAAAAATCTTGGTAACTACATCAGATATACCAAACTGCAGAGAGAGTGCAAATCTTAAGGCACTGGTCAGCCCTAGTTCAATCCTGAGCACTGCATATGTTCCCCTGAGCACTGGTAGGAGTGATGCGGGGGCACAGAGCCAGGAGTAAGCCCTGCACACTGCTAAGTGTGCAACAAAAAAACTTACAAACAGAAACTAATGAAATCACTAACAGGGATGAGCAAGTAAATTTGAAAAATAAATAATTATAATTTATAACATGTGTGGGGAAGTATGCTATATAATATTCACTAGAATACATACACCACCTATAAATTAGGTTGATATTCTTACTTTTCTCTTATATGGTTTAAATACTTACCATTTTCTCCATCTCTAATAGGTCTAAGCTTTGGTCTGTGGTAATAACGAAACTTAGTGGTAGGATAACGTTTTTATGTTTTTGTTTTTGTTTTTGTTTTTTGCTTTTTGTGCCACACAGATGTGCTCAGGAGTGACTGTACTCAAGAATTACTCCTGGCAGTGCACAGAAAAACATATGGGATGCCAGGTATGTGTGTGCAAAGCAGGCATGCTACTCACTGTACTACTGCTCCAAAAACACACTAATTTTAAGGGAAAGTATCTAATACCTAGTACAGGAAAGACAGAAATATTCTCACTTCAGTGAGAATATTTGGAACGTCTACTCAATTAATGACACAAATTAAGCCGATGAGAGGAAGGTCACCAGAATGATCTTGACTTGTGCTGACTAAACCTTAACACAGTTGAAATGTATCAAAGATATTAATGACTAATATACATTGCTATAAGGAGAGTTTTGAAATTAATATACAATGTTATTTTTAATATGGTGTTCAAATAAAAATAGTTCTCAGAAACATGGATTTTTAAAAACATCTTACAGATGTAAATGTCCTTTTCTATTTATTTTTAACTGCTGAAAAATAAAATATAAGCAGAAACATCTTCCGAAATGGAAAGGATTCAGCAACATTCACTGTATTGATAAATGTGAGCATAAAATGTCGAAAAAAAATCATGTTCAAGTAGAAGGAACTGAGACTCCAGATAAATGTGTCTGTGAGTAAAAGTGGCTCCATAGAGAAATTTTAATAAACTAATATTTAAAATGAGAGAACCTCTGAATGAGGGGAGTGGGGGATCACAAAAGTAAACAAAAAAGGACAAAGAGCATTGGACAAATACACAGTAGGTTTCTGAGGGAAGAGATCAGAGCTACTGGTTAGTGCAGTTATTAATAAGCACACGAGTCAAGTATTCTAACACTGCAATTCGTCCAGAATACAAACTACTCAGAGTTTTAGAAGAAATATCACTACTATTAAACCTACTAAAAAACAAAAAACAAGTGTGGATTTCCATGGTTACTGATAGTTTAATTTTTAATATAATCCAAATATTTTAGCCACAAAATAAGAGTACCTGGAAAACAACACAGCGAAAACGTTACTATGATGTTTCCAAAGAGCAAAATATTGAAGAATTTTTAAAGGATATTTTTAAATTATAAAGTATTTTTACTTACTTTGGGAGAAAGATGGACATCCGCATCCAGCTGCTCTCCTACTTCGCCACCAACAGGACCCTGAGGCAGGCTGGGGCTGAAGGCCATGAGGTCCGCCTTGGGCAGCGCCTCCCCGAACACACCCTCTGCCGCCTCTGCTGCGACTGCGACCAGCTGCCCCCGCGCTGGCGCACACCAGAGTGGGCTTCCCCGCCGCGCACGCCGCCTCGCGGGCCGGCGCACTGCAGCGCAGCGCAGTGTACAGCAGCAGCGTGAGCACCAGCAGGCTGGACACGGCGCAGATGGCCACGATCAGGTACACGTTCACGTCCACCAGCGCCGCGCCGGGCCCGCCCGCCAAGCCCCCCGCCGCCGCCGCCGCCGCTCGCGACGCCGCCTTGGGCGCCTGGCCGCTGTCCACCAGCGACAGCAGCACGGTGGCCGTGGCCGTGAGCGCCGGCTCGCCGTGGTCCTTCACCAGCACCAGCAGGCGCTGGCGCGCCGCGTCCGCCTCGTCCAGGCCGCGCGTCGTGCTGATCTCGCCCGTGTACAGCCCCACGCGGAACGGGCTGCGCGCGCCGCCGCCGCCGGCGCCAGCTCGTCACGACAGCCACGCGTTGTAGCCCGAGTCCGCGTCCACGGCGCGCACCTTCGCCACCACGTGGCCCGCGCCCACCGAGCGCGCCACCAGCTCGCCGCGCGCGCCCCGAGAGAGCCCGCGCCCGCGCCCGCGGCCAGCAGCGTGGGCGCGTTGTCGTTGTCGTCCAGCACGAACACCTGCAGCGTCACGTTGCTGCCCAGAGGCGGCACGCCCGCGTCGCGCGCGCTCACCTGGAAGCGCAGCAGCTCCAGCTCCTCGTGGTCCAGGGGCTGCAGCGCGAACACCTTGCCGCTCTCCGCGTGCACCGACACGTAGCTCGACAGCAGCCGCTCGCCCACGCGCCGCTCCACCAGCGAGTAGGACACGCGCGCGTTCTCCCTGCGCGTCCGCGTCCCGCGCCCGACACCGTGAAGATGTGGCGGCCGGGCGCGTTGTTCTCCCTTCACGAACACCGTGTACTCGGGCTGCGCGAAGGCGGGCGCGTTGTCGTTCACGTCGGACACTTCCACGGACACGCTGGCTGTGGCCCACAGTGGGGCGAGCCCCCGTCCCGCGCGGTCACCACCACCTGGTAGTTGGACACGCTCTCGCGGTCCAGTGCGCTGTCCAGCACCAAGGAATAGCGGTTCTTGAAGTTGGATACCAGCTTGAAGGGAACGTGGGGTGTTAAAGAGCAGGTGACTTGTCCGTTGGCACCGGAGTCGCGGTCCGACACGCTGATCAAAGCGATGACAGTACCTGGCGGGGCATCTTCCAATACAGGTAGTGATAGTGATTTGATAACCAGCTCAGGTACATTATCATTCGTGTCCAAAACCTCCACTAGAACAGTACAGTGCCCTGCCATTGGGGAGTTCCTTTATCTGTCGCTTCTACCTGGATCTCATATAACTTAGTTTCCTCGAAATCTATGTTACCCTTTACAGTGATACATCCACTCACCGGGTCTAAGTGGAATTTTGACAGAGTATCCGCTGACATATCCATACTGAAGGAATATGCAATGTCCTTATTAACTCCTTCATCTAAGTCAGAGGCGTTGGACCACCACTGCTACAGTACCGTTTGGTGCATTTTCAAGCAATCTGACTTTGTAAACTGTCCTCTCAAATTCCGGGGCGTTGTCGTTTACGTCTAGAACTGTGATCTTGAGCTGAGTTGTCCCCGTTAGCTCTGGTTTTCCACCATCCACTGCGGTTATTACTAAGTGGTACTCAGGAGTGTCCTCTCGATTCAAAGCTTTTTTTTAACACAAGCCCTAGAGATTTAATTTCTTCTTCATTTTTTTTAATATCCAAAGTGAAATATTCATCAGAGTTAAGACTGTAGGTCAGCAGCGAATTCACTCCAATATCTGCATCCGAAGCGCCCTCTAGCGGAATCCGAGAGCCAGGCGGCCTGGATTCAGAAATAAACAATTTTTTACAGCCATTGGAAAAATCGGCGGATTGTCGTTAATGTCCTTAACATCCACCTCCACATAAAAAACCTGCAGCGGCCGGTCCACGATCACCTCCAGGTGGAGGCTGCACTCCGCGCTCCGCCCGCACAGCTCCTCGCGGTCGATCCGAGAATTCACAAACAAAATGCCATTCTGCAGATTTACCTCCAGAAGGTCCCCGCGGTCCTTGGACGCCACCCGGAACAGGCGCGGCACCAACTCCGCCAGCTCCAGCCCCAGGTCCTGGGCGATGCGGCCCACGAACGTGCCGTGTTTGGCCTCCTCGGGGACCGAGTAGTGGACCTGGCCGCTCCTAGACTCCCAGGATGAGAGCAGCAGAAGTGAGAGGACTAGTAGCCGGATTCCCACACCTTCTCTCCAGGAAAGCACCATTGCAAGCCTTTTCCAAACACTGGTATCTCTTCTTATCGATCCAAAGTTTAAAAATAATTTCAGTTCCTTTTTCTTCTCTTCTTAAATAATCTCACCATGCCGGCATTTCAGAAATGGTGATGAGAAGCAGCTTCAGAGTAGGCAATGCAAGCTTTCTTTCTTTGTGGTGAGCGACCTTGTGGTGGACAGCGACATCATGTGGAGAAATGTGTAAGTACAGCTAAGATGTATATCTTTTCTTACTCATCCTTTGAACTGTCCCCAAATTTCTATTTTCATTATGATTTCCTTCTAATGCTTCTTCAAGTCTTCAATGTTGTGTCAAAATATTTACTTACAACTTTTAATATAAGTAATCATTTATTTCTCAGGGGTGGCGCACACTTAGCTATGCTCAGGGCCTACTCCTGGCTCTTCTCTCAGGGACCATACTTGGTGGCTCTAGTGACTCTAGGGCCCATAAGCTGGGAATCGATGCTAGATTGGTTGTGTGCAAGCAAGAACTATCTCTCAGATTTACTATCTCTGCAACCTCTACTTTGTAATTTCCTATTATGTCCATCCATGGCACTTATTAAAATAGTAAAACACTGTTCTATGTAATAGTGGTGGACATCTATTAGAAGTATATCTAACAGGTAGATGAATCCAGGCATGTCGGCTGTGTGCAAGCAAGTGCTATCTCTCCAGATGTACTATCTCTCCAACCCCTAGTTTGTAATTTTCTATTATTTCCATCCATGACACTTATGAAAACAGTATAACCATGCTTTCTGTTGCAACAGTGGACAGCTAGTAGAAGTGTATCTCGGAGGTAGGGCATTTGCTTTGCATGCGGCTGATCTGGATTCGATCTCTGACAAGCCATATGGTTCCCTGAGCCCCTCCAGAAGTAATTCCTGGGTGCAGAGTCATGAATAACCCTTGAGTTTCAAACATGAGAACCGAAAACAAAACAATAAAGCAGCATTTCCCATGTGACAAGCACTATTCTGTTTTTGATGGAAATACCCATAAAATTCTCAAAATAATGTTTTGGGAGGGAGGTATTAATATATTTTGAACAAGTACATACAAAACAATAGATCAACTTAAAAAAATAAAATAACCTTAACCTTAGTAATAGATGACCCGAGGCATTTAACTTTAATCACCTGCTATCAGCACATCAAGTCACTTGTGTGATCATCGAAACATTAAGACATTGAAAATATGTGTATAAATATCTAACTTATATGATGTTTTGGAAATTATAAAATTTTAAATAATTTTTATTTTTAGAGTATAGTGTAGTATATTTTATTTCCTTACTGACTATATAGATGCCAGAAATGTATTTTGTTAAAGCATTTTTTTTTGCTGAAGGACGAAACTCTTGAGTTTTTGTACATTCTAATCATACCAACTACATATATTTTAAATATTTTCCACTATATTTCAATTTACTATATATTTTAAAACATTCACAATATAAAATAATTGTTTTAAATAATCACTTTAAATGAATTTCTGAATTTAATTTTCCTTAAAAGTTGTTAAGAGAGAAGAATGACCAGCCTAGCCTAGATACGCAAGACTAAGAAATTAAATACTGTAGAGTTTTGTGAATCAGTGAGAGGCACAAGTTCTCTGAGCAATTGGAAGTTGGGGTAAATTTAGACATTTCCTGGGAGAGCCTAATTTTAAAGAGGAAAAAGTCATGCTCATTTTCTTGGGTTTTTTTTTTCTTTTTGGGTCACACCCAGCAATGCTCAGGGGTTACTCCTGGTTCTGCATTCAGGAATTACTCCTGAATTCAGAATACTGGAGTAATTACTCCAGTATTCAGGGGACCATATGGGATGCCGGAATCAAACCTGGGTCAGCCGTATGCAAGGCAAATGCCCTCCCTGCTGTACTACCGCCCCGGTCCCATTTTCATCTTTACAACCAGATTCTTTTTAAATAAAAACCAAATGAGTGATTTAAATATTAGTAGAAAAGTTTCCATACCAATGTTTTCTAATGTACTTACTAAATGCAAACCAGGATTTCAACTTATTCATATTTAAAATAGAAAAAAAATATCAATTAATCACTTAATGACTAAGTATTTTCTTTGGATGGGAGCTCAGGAGGCCCCTAGGCATCCAAAGAAATTACTGGTCAGCCTGGTCAGAGTTGAGTTCAAGGCCTCAACAATGCTGTGCTGCTCAAGCCCTACAGATTCTCTAGAACTCTGCGGTGTGTCTTGATGAATAGATACTAGAGGAGATTCTAGAATTCCACTAGTAATGATAGGGAGACCATGTGGTACCAGGGATCAAGTCCAGGTAGATGCTGGCTTAGCTTGCATCCTACCCTGTCTTTAAGTAGAAATTACATCCTACTGTACCATTTCCCAGTGCCAGAATATTTCAAATTAACCTTTTCTTTTATTGATATTAAACACAATTTCTAAGAAAAACACAAAATAAAATACAGTTCTAATTCATTCTACTTAAGATATTTGCTGTTGAAGTAAAAAAATTAAGTATGAATCTAGGAATTAATTACAGATATTAATAGACCAGCTAGTGCTGATTGTTCTTGAATTATAGTAGCAATATTAGAAATTGTGTTTAATGTTAATTTTTTTTTTGGGTCACACCTGGAAATGCTCAGGGGTTATTACTGACTATGCACTCAGGAATTACTCCTGGCGGTGCTCAGGGGACCATATGGGAGGCCGGGGATCAAACCTAGTTTGGCCACGTGCAAGACAAATGCCCTACCCGCTGTACTATCACTCCAGTCCCCTAATGTTAATGTTTTTAAAATGAAAAATCAGAATTCTTAAACATCATGAGTTCATTGTAATGAAATGTCTGCCAACTGATTATATTACACTTTTCATGGATGGAATAACTGAGGGAATTTATAAAAGATTACATTCTATTATAATTTTTTTTTTTGCTTTTTGGGTCACACCCGGTAATGTTCAGGGGTTACTCCTGGCTCTGGACTCAGGAATTACTCCTGGCGGTGCTCGGGGGGACCATACGGGATGCCAGGGATCGAGACCCAGGCCGGCACAGGCCGACCGCGTGCAAGGCAAACGCCCTACCCGCTGGGCTATCGCTCTGGCCCCTCTATTATAATTATTAGATGAAAGTAGTACTGAAGGAGCTCTTAGAAGACCAAGTCAGTGTGAAAAAGTTATCAGACAATGAAGCCTACATCTACTTAGATATCTTCCTAAGCAATTTAGTCAAGAGAAACAAAAATAAGTACTTCTTAAAATGCAGTAAGAGAGACCAGAGAGATAGCACAGGGGGTAAAGTGCTTGGTCTTGTATGTGGCTGACCACAGTTACATCCCCAGCACAGCATATGGTGGGGTGCTGGGGATGTAACTGAACATAATGCTCCTGAACACTCCAGGGTGTGGCCTAAAGAAAGAAATTAAACAGCAATAAATTGTAACTCCTACAGATCAGGGCACATCTGTCTATAGTTGCAAGTGCTTAGCTGTTTCCTTAGTAATCAGACTTTCAGTAATACACACTGGACCTAAGAAAGGTTGCAGGTTGGGGCCAGAGCGATAGCCGAGCGGGTAGGGCGTTTGCCTTGCACACGGTTGGCCCATGCCAGGCCAGGTTCGATCCCCGGCATCCCATATGGTCCACGAGCACCACAAGGAAGGAAGGAAGGAAGGAAGGAAGGAAGGAAGGAAGGAAGGAAGGAAGGAAGGAAGGAAGGAAGGAAGGAAGGAAGGAAGGAAGGAAGGAAGGAAGGAAGGAAGGAAGGAAGGAAGGAAGGAAGGAAGGAAGGAAGGAAGGAAGGAAAGGAAGGAAGGAAGGAAGGAAGGAAGGAAGGAAGGAAGGAAGGAAGAAGGAAGGAAGAAAGGAAGGAAAGGAAGGAAAAGGAAGGAAGAAGGAAGGAAGGAAAGGAAGGAAGAAGGAAGGAAGGAAGGAAGGAAGGAAAGGAAGGAAGGAAGGAAGGAAGGAAGGAAGGAAGGAAGGAAGGAAGGAAGGAAGGAAGGAAGGAAGGAAGGAAGGAAGGAAGGAAGGAAGGAAGGAAGGAAGGAAGGAAGGAAGGTGGCAGGTTGGTGCTGGAGATGCAGTACAGCAGGTAGGGCATTTGCTTTGCATGCCGGCTGAGCCAGGTTCAATCCCCAGCAACCCTATGGCCTCCAGAGCCATTCAGGAATGATCCCAGGAGTAATGCCTGAGCACAGCCAGATACGGTCTCCTACAAAATAAAACCTCATACCCATGACTAGTAATTATTCCTAAGTAATGACATCTAGTGTAGCACCACAACATGACAGATACTTGTAGATGCACTGGCATTGAAAGATCCATTATTGTTACTTTCATGTATAAGGAAAAAAAGATGAAATAACTTGTTATAAATATAAATTCCTGCTCCAAAAAATAATTTTAAGTCCACATATATATATGAAAAACAATATGGATTTTTTTTTAACTGGGGAGTGGCTAGAGTGGTAGTTCAATGGGAAAGGTGCTTACCTTGCATGAGGCTAACCCAGTTCCCCAAGCCCCTCCAGGAGTGATCCATGAGCACAGTCATGAAGAAGTCATGAGCAAGCCAGTTGTGGTCCCAAAGCAAAACATAAAAATGGCCAGGAGTTATTCTCACTCTGTTACTTAGAAATGACTCCTGGCAGCACTCTGGGGACCGTATGTGCTGCAGGTGATAGAACCAGATTGTTCTAAACCGCAGCATATAAGGCAAAAAAGGTCAAAAAATGTTTTGTCTTTTTGGGTCACACCCAGTGA
This sequence comes from Cryptotis parvus, assembly GCA_021461705.1. Lineage (NCBI taxonomy): Eukaryota > Metazoa > Chordata > Mammalia > Eulipotyphla > Soricidae > Cryptotis > Cryptotis parvus. The sequence goes on along the minus strand of JAJIBD010006843.1, from coordinate 41,117 downwards.
TGCTCAGGGGTTTCTCCTGACTCTGAACTCAGGAATTACTCCTGGTGTTGCTAAGGGGAAAGGTTGAAATTTTAATAGAACTTGTATCACTTGTCTTCCCATTGTTCATCTATTTGCTTAAGCGGGCACCCATAACATCTCCATACATCCTGTCACATGCTAGTGTAGCCCAAGGGCATCTGCTCGCTCCAGGAACATAAAGAGCCTCAAACCATTAATAGAACTACCGAAATTAAATTAAATTAGATCTACCATATGAACTAGCAGTTGCACACCTAAGTACCTGTCACAGTATAATAACAAAAAAAGACAATTCTGGTGACTGTAAAGTTAATACAGCAGGTAGGGCACTTGGCTTGCATATGGCTGACCCAAATTCAATACCTGTCATGATCCCGAGCCCTGCCTGGGATGGTCCCTGAGTGCACGCAAGAAATACGTCTGAGCATTGCTGGGTTTTGCTCAAAAAAACAAAACCAAATTAAAAACCTTACTCCCTGTGCTAATCGCAGTGCTAGATTCAAGAGCTAAGGTATGGGCACAACTCAAGACCTGAAACTTTTGATCAGATAAAAATTATATGACATATACACAATGGGAAATTACTCAGCTAGAAGAAAAGATAAAATCTTGCCTTTCACAAAAACATGGGTGAAAATGGAAGGTGATATTAAAATGAGCAATAAGGGCCGGAGCGATACCACATCGGGTAGGGCATTTGCCTTGCATGCGGCGAACATGGGTTCTATCCCTGGCATCCCATATGGTCCCCTAGCACCTACAGGAGTAATTCCTGAGCAAAGGGCCAGGAAGTAACCCCTGAGCGCCACCGGGTGTAAGCCAAAAATAAATAAATAAATGGATAGATGGATGGATGAATAAATAAATAAATATAAAATGAGCAACAAATATCGAATTATCTCAAACATATGTGGATATAAAGAAACAAAGCTAGGGCAGAAAGCCAGTCTAAAATAAATTCTCTGTCCACAGAACTGAACTTCACAGAACTGAACTAAAGAAGTAAAGGGAGAAAGTTGTACCAGCTAAGACGGTTCATGGCTGTGGGAGGGATAGGTGTAGTCATGACATGGCAATAAATTTGAAAGAGATGTAAAATTGCAGCGCTAAAACACAGTCATGTAAATTAACATACATCAATAAAAAAGAAAAGGATGAATAAGGAACTTGAATGTAGTGCATTGTTGAATACTCATTTAAGTGGGTACCTATATATAAATGAACATTAATAAATTCCACATGACCTAGCATTGACAAGTCCAATATATTCCACTTTGGAATTGCCCTAATCTCAATTTGGGTGTGTAATTCCTTTCTTTTCCTTGATGGCATTTCACTCATGCTCTCTCCTCTGACCATTCTAAGTAAACCTATTTTAATTTAAAAAAAAAGTTATATAATAGATCCTTTTTCTAAGATAATGAATGAATGATTGGGTAAGTTGGAAAATATGTTAGTATGAATTCTTTATATTTGAGTTAATTGTAATTTTTAACAAATATATGTACATGTATGTTACTTTCCATGTTTTTGCTTATACCTCAAAGCCGTATCACAGAAAAACCTTATTTATGAAATATCAAGAAAGTAAAATCACAAGTAAATTGTTCTTAATGCAAGAAATTGACCTCAAATGCTATGTATTTATATACTATCCACACAATAAGATAGTGATATACAGGCAAAGTTTTGCTTTTATATCAGCATATAACTCTTCAGAGTGTGTGAACTAATTATAAATTCATATGAAAGGAAACAGAACAATTACAAAACTGAAAAAAAAAAAAAGGAAAAACTCACCTTTCCCAACTGCTCTGACTCTGAAGCCTGTCGTTCTTCTGCGGAGCCTGGACCCTGAGGCAGGCTTGGGCTGAAGGCCATGAGGTCCGCCTTGGGCAGCGCCTCCCCGAACACACCCTCTGCCGCCTCTGCTGCGACTGCGACCAGCTGCCCCCCGCGCTGGCGCACACCAGAGTGGGCTTCCCCGCCGCGCACGCCGCCTCGCGGGCCGGCGCACTGCAGCGCAGCGCAGTGTACAGCAGCAGCGTGAGCACCAGCAGGCTGGACACGGCGCAGATGGCCACGATCAGGTACACGTTCACGTCCACCAGCGCCGCGCCCGGGCCCGCCGCCAAGCCCCCCCCGCCGCCGCCGCCGCCTCGCGACGCCGCCTTGGGCGCCTGGCCGCTGTCCACCAGCGACAGCAGCACGGTGGCCGTGGCCGTGAGCGCCGGCTCGCCGTGGTCCTTCACCAGCACCAGCAGGCGCTGGCGCGCCGCGTCCGCCTCGTCCAGGCCGCGCGTCGTGCTGATCTCGCCCGTGTACAGCCCCACGCGGAACGGGCTGCGCGCGCGCCGCCCGCCGCCGGCGCCAGCTCGCACGACAGCCACGCGTTGTAGCCCGAGTCCGCGTCCACGGCGCGCACCTTCGCCACCACGTGGCCCGCGCCCACCGAGCGCGCCACCAGCTCGCCGCGCGCCCGAGAGAGCGCCGCGCCCGCGGCCAGCAGCGTGGGCGCGTTGTCGTTGTCGTCCAGCACGAACACCTGCAGCGTCACGTTGCTGCCCAGAGGCGGCACGCCCGCGTCGCGCGCGCTCACCTGGAAGCGCAGCAGCTCCAGCTCCTCGTGGTCCAGGGGCTGCAGCGCGAACACCTTGCCGCTCTCGCGCGTGCACCGACACGTAGCTCGACAGCAGCCGCTCGCCCACGCGCCGCTCCACCAGCGAGTAGGACACGCGCGCGTTCTCCCTGCGCGTCCGCGTCCCGCGCCGACACCGTGAAGATGTGGCGGCCGGGCGCGTTGTTCTCCCTTCACGAACACCGTGTACTCGGGCTGCGCGAAGGTGGGCGCGTTGTCGTTCACGTCGGACACCTCCACGGACACGCTGGCCGTGGCCCACAGTGGGGGCGAGCCCCCGTCTCTTGCGGCCACCACTACCTGGTAGTTGGACACGCTCGCGGTCCAGTGCGCTGTCCAGCACCATGGAATAATAATTCTTAAAGGTGGACACCAGCTTGAAGGGAACGTAGGGAGTTAGAGAGCAGGTGACTTCTCCGTTGGCACCGGAGTCGCGGTCCGACACGCTGATCAAAGCGATGACAGTACCTGGTGGGGCATCTTCCAATACAGGTAGTGATAGTGATTTGATAACCAGCTCAGGTACATTATCATTCGTGTCCAAAACCTCCACTAGAACAGTACAGTGCCCTGCCATTGGGGGAGTTCCTTTATCTGTCGCTTCTACCTGGATCTCATATAACTTAGTTTCCTCGAAATCTATGTTACCCTTTACAGTGATACATCCACTCACCGGGTCTAAGTGGAATTTTGACAGAGTATCCGCTGACATATCCGTACTGAAGGAATATGCAATGTCCTTATTAACTCCTTCATCTAAGTCAGAGGCGTTGACCACCACTGCTACAGTACCGTTTGGTGCATTTTCAAGCAATCTGACTTTGTAAACTGTCCTCTCAAATTCCGGGGCGTTGTCGTTTACGTCTAGAACTGTGATCTTGAGCTGAGTTGTCCCCGTTAGCTCTGGTTTTCCACCATCCACTGCGGTTATTACTAAGTGGTACTCAGGAGTGTCCTCTCGATTCAAAAGCTTTTTTTAACACAAGTCCTAGAGATTTAATTTCTTCTTCATTTTTTTTTAACATCCAAAGTGAAATATTCATCAGAGTTAAGACTGTAGGTCAGCAGCGAATTCACTCCAATATCTGCATCCGATGCGCCCTCTAGCGGAATCCGAGTGCCAGGCGGCCTGGATTCATAAATAAACAATTTTTTACAGCCATTGGAAAAACCGGCGGGTTGTCATTAATGTCCTTAACATACACCTCCACATGGAAAACCTGCAGCGGCCGGTCCACGATCACCTCCAGGTGGAGGCTGCACTCCGCGCTCCGCCCGCACAGCTCCTCGCGGTCGATCCGAGAATTCACAAACAAAATGCCATTCTGCAGATTTACCTCCAGAAGGTCCCCGCGGTCCTTGGACGCCACCCGGAACAGGCGCGGCACCAGCTCCGCCAGCTCCAGCCCCAGGTCCTGGGCGATGCGGCCCACGAACGTGCCGTGTTTGGCCTCCTCGGGGACCGAGTAGTGGACCTGGCCGCTCCCAGACTCCCAGGATGAGAGCAGCAGAAGTGAGAGGACTAGTAGCCGGATTCCCACACCTTCTCTCCAGGAAAGCACCATTGCAAGCCTTTTCCAAACACTGGTATCTCTTCTTATCGATCCAAAGTTTAAAAAATAATTTCAGTTCCTTTTTCTTCTCTTCTTAAATAATCTCACCATGCCGGCATTTCAGAAATGGTGATGAGAAGCAGCTTCAGAGTAGGCAATGCAAGCTTTCTTTCTTTGTGGTGAGCGACCTTGTGGTGGACAGCGACATCATGTGGATAAATGTGTAAGTACAGCTAAGATGTATATCTTTTTCTTACTCATCCTTTGAACTGTCCCCAAATTTCTATTTTCGTTATGATTTCCTTCTAATACTTCTTCAAGTCTTCAATGTTGTGTCACAACATTTACTTATAACTTTTATTATAATTAATAATTTCTTTCCTTTTTGGGGGCAGGGGCACGCTTGGCTTTCTCAATCCTCTCATCTGGCTGGCTCTTCTCTCGGGACCATTCTTGGTGGCCCTGATGGCTCTAGGGACCATATGTTGGGAATAGCGACTAGGATTGTTTGCTGTGCAAGCACTATCTCTTCAGCTGTACTATCTCTATCCCACTTCTATTTTGTAATTTTCTATTATGTCTATCCATGACAAATATGAAAATAGTAAAACCATGCTTTCTCTTGCAACTGTGGTAGACATCTCTTGGGTGTGTATCTCAGAGGTAGAGCATTTCCTTGCATGCAGCCGACCTGGGGTTTGATCCCCGACATCCCATATGGTCCCCTGAGCACAGCCAGAAGTAATTCCTGAGTGCAGAGGCAGGAGTAACTTCTGAGCTTTTCCGGGTGTGACCCCAAAAAGCAAAAAAAAAGTTGTTAACTGAAAGAATACTTCCGGTTGATGTAACTGATCAGTTAAGAGAGAAGAATGACTTTTTTTTTTTATGCCCCACCCGCCCCCCCCCCCCTGCCTGGGGGTGCTGGGAATGGGGGGGGGGGGGGGGCCGGGGGCGGGCCGGCGGGTGGGGGGGGCACGCCCCCCCCCGCCGGCCCAGAAGACTGACTATTTTAAATATGCAAGACTAAGCAATGTTATAAAGTTCTGTGAGTCAATCTGTGAGTGAGAGATAGTAGTTCTCTGAGCACTTGAAAGTTGAACCAAATTTAGCCTTTTCCTGGGAGAGTTCAAATAATGTTCATTTTCTTGTTTATAACCAGATTCTTTTCAATAAAACCAAATGTGTAATTTAAATATTAGTAGAAAAGTTTCCATACCAACTTTTTCTAACATACTTACAAGGCAAGATTTCAACGTATTCATATTTAGAAGAAAATGATCAATTGCTTAATGAGTAAGTATTTTTCTTTGGAGGGGAGCTCAGGAGGCCCATATGCCTCAAAATAAATTTCTGGTCAACCTGATTGGAGTTCAGTTCAAGGACTCAAAATGCTGTGCTGCTCAAGCCCTGCAGATTCCCCAGAACTCTGCAGCCTGTTGATGAATAGATACTAGAGTCTTCCAGAATTCCATTAGTGATGATGGGGTGGGGTATGTGGTGCCAAGGATCTAGTCCAGTCGATGCTATCTTAGCTTGTATCCTACCCTGATTTTAATTAAAAATCACATTCTACTGTACTACTTCCCTTTCCCAGAAAATTTCAAATTACCTTTTGTTTTATTAGCATTCAACACAATTTCTAAGAAAAACACAAAAGAAAATACAGTTCTAATTTATTCTACTTATGAAAATACTAGCTGATGAAGTAAAAAAATTAAGTATGAATCTAGGAAATAATTACAGATATTAATAGACAAGATAGTGTTGATTGTTCTTGAATTATAGTAACTAGTTTTTAAAATGAGAAAAGCCATAATTTTTAAACATCATGAGTTTCATTGTAATGAAAACTGATTTATTACTTTTCATGGATGGAATAACCTAGGGAATTTATAACAGATTATATTCTATTATAATTATTAGATGAAGATAATACTGAAGGAACTAGTAACTTAGAAGACCAAGTCAGTGTGAAAAAAGTTGTCAGACAATGAAATCTACATCTACTTAGACATCTCCCTAAGTAACTTAGTCAAGAGAAACAAAAATAAGTAATTCTTAAAATCAAGTAAGAGGGACCAGAGAGATAGCACAGGGGGTAAAGTGCTTGGTCTTGTATGTGGCTGACCACAGTTACATCCCCAGCACAGCATATGATCCCTGCCAAGAATTGCCAAGAGCATAACACTCCTAAGCATTCCAGTGTGTGGTCTAAGAGCCTGCATAAAGTAAGAAATTAAATAGCAACAGATTGTAACTCATATGGATCAAGGCACATCTGCCTATAGTTGCAAGTGCTTACCTGTTTCCTTAGTAGAATCAGTAACCAGACCTCCAGTGATACAAACTAGACCTGAGAAAAGTGGCAAGTTTGTGCTGGAGACACAGTACAGTGGGTAGGGCATTTCCTTTGCATGCCGCTGACCCAGATTTGATCCCCAGCATCCCATATGGTCCCCAGAGTCATCCAGAAATGATCCCAGGAATAATACCTGAGCACAGTCAGATGTGGCCCACTCCAAAAATAAAAACCTCCCGGGGCCGGAGCGATAGCCCAGCGGGTAGGGCGTTTGCCTTGCACGCGGCCGGCCTATGTCTGCCTGGGTTCAATTCCTGGCATTCCATATGGTCCCCTGAGCACCGCCAGGAGTAATTCCTGAGTGCAGAGCCAGGAGAAACCCCTGAGCATTGCCGGGTATGACCCAAAAAGAAAAAAAAAAAACCTCCAAAGATTTCACCAGTCACACCCAAACTAGCAATTATTCGTAAATGATAACATGTTGTAACAGCATAACATGACAGATACTTATTAGCACTATAAGATTTATTCATGTTACATTCAACTATAAGAAAAAAAGATGAACTTACTTGTTATAAATGCAAATTCCTGATCCAAAGAATAAATTTTAAGTCAATAGATAATATATAAAAAAGTATGATTGTTTTTTAAGTGGGGGAGTGGCTGAAGTATAGTTCAGTGGGTAAGGTGCTTTCCTTGCATGAGGCTCCAAGGGAGTAATCCCTGAGTACAGTCAAGAACTCCTGAGCAAGCCATGTGTGGCCCAAAAAAACAAAACAAAATAAAAATAAGGGCCGACCCCACAGGGCACATCTGTCGGTGGTAGGGGTTATTCCTGACTCCTGACTTGGGAATGACCCTTGGAGTACTCTGGGAACTGTATCAGCTGCAGGTGATAGAACCAGGTTGTTCCAAGCAGCAGCATACAAGGCAAGCACCTTTACCCCTATAGTATATCTCCAAAAGTTCAAAATTTTAATAGAACTATTAAAATTAAATTAAATTATGTTTACCATATGAACTGGCAATTGCACTCCTGGGTATCTATCATAATATCACAAAAAGCACTACTTTGGGGATGGAAAGATAATACAGCAGGTAGGGCATTTGCCTTGCATATGGATGACCCAAGTTCAATATCTGGCTTGATCCCCTGAGTGCTGCCTGGAGTGATCTCTGAGTGCAGAGCAAGGCATGGGTAAGAGCACTGCTCGGTTTGGTCCTAAAAACAAAAAACCTTACTACCTGTGTTCATTGCAGTGTTAGTTTCAATAGCCAAGGTATGAGAACAACTGAAGACACAAAACTTTTGATCAGGTAAAAACAGTATAATATATACACAACGGGAAATTTCTCAGCTAGAAGAAAAGATAAATCTTGCCTTTCACAACATAATGGCTGGAAATGTAGGGTGGTATTAAAATGAGCAACAAATATCAAATGATTTCAAACATACACAGGATGTAAAGAAACAAAGTTAGGGTAGTCACTCTAAAAATATTCTCTGGGGACCAGAGCGATAGTCCTACATGTAGGTTTTGCCTTCCATGAAGCCAGACCCGTGTTTGATCACTGGCATCCCATATGGTCCCCTGAGCACCACCATGAGTAATTCCTGAGTACAGAGCCAGGAGTAATCCCTGAGCATTGCCAGATGTGACCTAAAAAAGAAAAAAAATCTCTACCCACAGAACTGAACTTCACAGGACTGAAGGGAGAGAGTTGTAACAGTAGAAAAGGTACATGGCTATGGGAGAAACAATATAGGCAAGATATGTAATAAATTTGAAGGAGGTGTAACTTGTAGCACTAAGACACAGTTATGTAAATTAACACTTGTCACTTGTCTTCCCGTTCATCATAGATTTGCTCGAGCAGGAAAGTGTGAATAATAAATTCTAATGTACTGGATTATTGAATAACTCATTTAAGTGGGTGGTTATATATAAATTAATATTAATAAAGTCCAGATGATCTAGCATTAATAAATACAATATATTCCACTTTGGAATTTCCCTCATCTCAATTCCTTTCTTTTCCTTGAAGACATTTCACTCTTGCTCTCTCCTCTGACCAGCCTAAGTAAAACGATTTTAATTCTCAAAAAACATAGTTACATTATAAATCATTTTTCTAAGATAATAAATGGCGTTATAAACTGGAAATGCTAGTATGAATTCTTAAAATGTAAGCCAGTTGTAATTTTAATAGACATATATACATGTAATATACTTTCCATGTATTTGCTTATTATTCATTCCTCAAAGTTGTATCACTGAAGCTTATTCATGAAATATCAAGGAAGTAAAAACACAAGTAAATTGTTCTTAATGCAAGAAATTGACCTCAAATGCTATATAGTCATATGCTATCTATACAGTAAGATAGTGATATAAAGGCAAAGTTTTGCTCTTGAATCATCATGTGCCTCTTCAATCACTATGTAAACTAATGATAAAATCATAATGAAAAGGAAATAGAACAATTTTAAAACTAACAGGAAAAAAATGGAAACACTCACCTTTTCCAACAGTTCTGATTCTGATGGTGGCTGTCTGTCTTCTGCGGAGCCTGGACCCTGAGGCAGGCTGGGGCTGAAGGCCATGAGGTCCGCCTTGGGCAGCGCCTCCCCGAACACACCCTCTGCCGCCTCTGCTGCGACTGCGACCAGCTGCCCCCGCGCTGGCGCACACCAGAGTGGGCTTCCCGCCGCGCACGCCGCCTCGCGGGCCGGCGCACTGCAGCGCAGCGCAGTGTACAGCAGCAGCGTGAGCACCAGCAGGCTGGACACGGCGCAGATGGCCACGATCAGGTACACGTTCACGTCCACCAGCGCCGCGCCGGGGCCCGCCGCCAGCCCCCCGCCGCCGCCGCCGCCGCCGCTCGCGACGCCGCCTTGGGCGCCTGGCCGCTGTCCACCAGCGACAGCAGCACGGTGGCAGTGGCCGTGAGCGCCGGCTCGCCGTGGTCCTTCACCAGCACCAGCAGGGCGCTGGCGCGCCGCGTCCGCCTCGTCCAGGCCGCGCGTCGTGCTGATCTCGCCCGTGTACAGCCCCACGCGGAACGGGCTGCGCGCGCCGCCCGCCGCCCGGCGCCAGCTCGTCACGACAGCCACGCGTTGTAGCCCGAGTCCGCGTCCACGGCGCGCACCTTCGCCACCACGTGGCCCGCGCCCACCGAGCGCGCCACCAGCTCGCCGCGCGCCGCCCCGAGAGAGCCCGCGCCCGCGCCCGCGGCCAGCAGCGTGGGCGCGTTGTCGTTGTCGTCCAGCACGAACACCTGCAGCGTCACGTTGCTGCCCAGAGGCGGCACGCCCGCGTCGCGCGCGCTCACCTGGAAGCGCAGCAGCTCCAGCTCCTCGTGGTCCAGGGGCTGCAGCGCGAACACCTTGCCGCTCTCCGCGTGCACCGACACGTAGCTCGACAGCAGCCGCTCGCCCACGCGCCGCTCCACCAGCGAGTAGGACACGCGCGCGTTCTCCTGCGCGTCCGCGTCCCGCGCCGACACCGTGAAGATGTGGCGGCCGGGCGCGTTGTTCTCCTTCACGAACACCGTGTACTCGGGCTGCGCGAAGCGGGCGCGTTGTCGTTCACGTCGGACACCTCCACGGACACGCTGGCCGTGGCCCACAGTGGGGCGAGCCCCCGTCTCTCGCGGTCACCACCACCTGGTAGTTGGGCACGCTCGCGGTCCAGTGTGCTGTCCAGCACCAGTGAATAACGATTTCTGACAGTGGACACCAGCTTGAAGGGAACTTGAGGAGCTAGAGAGCAGGTGACTTGTCCGTTGGCACCGGAATCCTGGTCGGACACTCTAATTAGAGCAATAACGGTGCCTGGCAAAGCGTCCTCTCGGATTGGAAGTGAGAGAGACGTCAATGTTATTTCTGGTATATTATCATTGATGTCCACTAGTTTTACTGAAATTTTACAGTGCCCAGACATCGAGGGAGTCCCATTGTCATATGCAATGACCTGAATTTCATAGTATTTTGTTTCTTCATAATCTAATAATCCCTGGGTTCTTATTTCCCCTGTATTGGGATCTATCATAAACTTAGTCTTAATAATAGAGGGTACATCGCTACTAAATGAATACACAATCTCACTGTTTGATCCTTCATCTACATCAGAAGCGTTTAATTTAAGCACTAATGTTCCATTTGCGGTGTTCTCTGTCACTTGTACTTTGTAAACTGATTGGTCAAAAACAGGTTCGTTGTCATTCACATCTAATACTTTAATAAGCAGATGAACAGTGCCTGTGAGCTCTGGTTTGCCCCCATCCGTTGCCACGAGTAACAAATTAACCTGGGCAGTTTCCTCTCTATCCAGAGATTTCTTTAGCACGAGAGACAAAGATTGACCTAACTCATCATGTGTCTGTACGTCGAGAAAGAAATACTCACTGGTGCTGAGCTTGTAAGAGAGAAGAGCATTCACTCCAATATCCGCATCTGATGCTCCCTCTAGTGGAAACCCAGAGTCCAGCAGCCTCGATTCGTGGAACCGGATAATTTTTACTGTTGTTGGAAATATTGGTGGGTTGTCGTTAATGTCCTTCACCTCCACCTCCACATAGAAAACCTGCAGCGGCCGGTCCACGATCACCTCCAGGTGGAGGCTGCACTCCGCGCTCCGCCCGCACAGCTCCTCGCGGTCGATCCGAGAATTCACAAACAAAATGCCATTCTGCAGATTTACCTCCAGAAGGTCCCCGCGGTCCTTGGACGCCACCCGGAACAGGCGCGGCACCAGCTCCGCCAGCTCCAGCCCCAGGTCCTGGGCGATGCGGCCCACGAACGTGCCGTGTTTGGCCTCCTCGGGGACCGAGTAGTGGACCTGGCCGCTCCCTGCCTCCCAGGATGAGAGCAGCAGAAACCACAGCAGCAGGCGCCCGACCTCTCGTTCCCTTCTCATAGAAGACACCATTACCGATCCTCGGTGAGTGGATCAAATTAGAAAACCATGCTCTGCAAAACTCTGAATATTACTCTGCTCAAATCAGCAATTTTCTTATTGTTCAGCTTCTCATAATCAAAAGGGCGTCTGGGTATTTTTCTTCCTAGATAACACTGTGGTCCACAGCGACATCATGTGGCCAAAAACGAAGCTCATGCGTTTCTCTCGTAGATGTAAAACCAGTTCATTCTTCTGTTTAACAGAAATTTCATCTTGAAGAAATGCCGATATTAGATAAATATATTCTAATTTTCCCTTCTAACTATGTTGAAATCTCCTAACAAACTGTAGCATATCAACCATTTCCAAGGCACAGTATAGTGGTGCTGTTATATTCACATTGTTGTGAAACAGATCTGGAACTTCATCTTGCCTGCCTGAAACTACCCATTCCAACAACTCCTCTTTCGCACTACCATACCACACCCCTTATCATCATTCTACTTTGTTTCTATGCATTTGATTATTTTACATACCCCTGTTAGGCGGAATGATATTTTATTTTATGATTGTTTGACTTATTTCACTTTACATTAATGACTTCAATTTAACCCAGACTGTGTGTGACTATTTGCCTTTTTTAGACTAGAAATATTTATAATGTTTGATATCTTACTTTCTATTTATCCAACCATTTTTCACTAGCATTAGATTGCTTCTGCCTATTAACTGCTGTGACTTGGGCTGGTATGACTAAGGGTGTGAAAATATCTCAGAGAGCCTGTCTTCAAATTTTTAGTATGTCATCCCCTTTTACTGTTTCTTCAAATAAAGTATATAGAAATAATATGCTTAACAACTGAATACATATCCTATGTCATTGTTGCTTTGGTGATTTAATTTTGCTTTTTAATTTCCCTCTCTTTTCTGGTACAATAATAAGTTATTAGTAAAATAAGTATCACTTGAAGCACCCTTGAGACTTGTGTGAGTAAAGAGATGAGTATGAGAAATAGTTTTATTCTCCTCTTTCAAAGTACACTAGAAAATTTCACTTTCCTATTCTCATAAGCCATGAAGTGTGTGGTAACTTGTAGAAACCCTAGAAAACTAATACAGTGTCCACTGCTAACATTATACTCTGCACTTAAGAAAACAATGGTCAGTCTTTGTTCTGAACATTTATTTCTACAAAAATCTTCATCTCAGTCTGTAAAAATTGCAACAAAGCCTTCAAAAGGAAAGAGTATAATGAATATTAGAAAAAGAGATGCCTAAGCATTTTTTCTTTAGTTTACTGTTTTTCTTCTCCCATATTTTATAATAGGAGAAATAAGTTATAACACAATTTTGCTGTATAATTCAAGTTTTCTAACCTGTATTATGGTCAGATGCTTTAATAAAAACTATTTTTATTCTATGGTTTTATTATTGCCTGTGGTAATGCCTCACTTTTTAAATTTATTCTGTAAATTAGTTAATGGCAATAGAACACCGATGACTATCTTGCTGTGGATTCACTGTTTTAATTTCCCTATTAAAAGAACAGAATTTTCTTCCTGCTCCCGTGAAGTTCTCTGTGAAAGGCTGACTTGGACAGTTTTTTGTCTACCTGTTGGCCCAGGATCCTAAGATACTTTGTGTTTATGGTATCTCTGTATCAACCTGTGCTTCAAAATTTGCTGCAACAAAAAAAAGTTAACAGTATAGAATCCAACTTACTCTATTACATAGAATTATATACTTGGAAATGAAAACTGCATCATTCAAATTTCTTTGACCAAAGAAAAGCACAGAGTAATGCCACACACACCCCCACCAAAGTAACAGGGAAGTGAAATTCTCTGGAAGAGAACAGAAATAGAGTGTGGCTACCAAACAACTATTTCCTGCTCTCATCCATTCTAAATTTACTATAAGCTTCAAATTAACTATAAGCTTCAAAATATTTTATTTAACTAATTGTTCTGACACCAAAAAACAGAATTGTAATTCTTATAAAGTTTTCTAAAAATGAAGAGACATTTCAAAAGTCTTTTCATATGTTTTCTCTCTTATTTCAGACAATGTAACAATAGTTCTCTAAAAATGAAACTATTGCTATCACTATATCAAAGTAACTAAAATAAAAGCATAATTCATAAAATCATAGTCATGAAATTAAAATTATTGAAATTGAATGATGAAAAGATAATGGTCCTGTTTTGCCAACATTTTACTGAAAGCAAGAATTTTTTTTGGTGTGGTGTCTGAAATTGGAGACTCCATAGAAAAAGAAGAAGAATATTTAAACTATGCTTAAGTTTTTCAGATAGACAACAAATATGTGAAGTCTTATTAGATAATTAATATTAACCAAAATCAGTTTAGTTCTATAATTATGACTATAATATGATATTATATGACTATAATAAGATCTCAATATAACATATGTATGTATAGATATGAGGATAGAAACACCTTTTCAGGATATGACCTATTTTCCTTTGGGGGTGCAATAATTGCAGATGCTTAAGGAATACTTCTGGCTTGAAGCTCCAGGGCTTTCCCATCAGTGCTGAGTGAACCATGCAGTGCCAAGAATCAAACCCAGGACTCCCACATAAGAAGTACGTGCAATAGCCCCTTGAGTTATCTCTTCAGCCATCTCTAGATATGATGGGGGTTTTGGGGGGTATTGGGGCCACACCCGATGGTGCTCAGGACTTATTCCTGGTTCCATGCTCAGGGATTACTCGTGACAGGTTCAGGGACCATATGGGTACTGTGGATCAAACCTGTGTTGCTGCATGCAAGATAAATGCCCTCCCCACTGTACGACACTCTGGTCCCCGTGACAGTTACATCTTGATAAACCCAACTTAAGTTGAGACTATTGGAATTAGAAAATGTATTTGATATGCCTAACCTACTAAAAAATATTTTAATTTACAAGTGTTGAGAATAAGGGGCCAGAACGATAGCACAGTGGGTAGGGCGTTTGCCTTGCATGTGGCCAACCTGGGTTCGATTCCCCGGCATCCCATATAGTCCTCTGAGCACCACCAGGAATAAATCCTGAGTGTAGAACCAGGAATAATCCCCTGAGCATTGCCAGGTGTGACACCCCCAAAAAAATAAAATAAAATAAATTAAAAAAAATTTTTAAAGTGTTCAGAATAAAAGTGTTCAGAATTCTTACTCTCACCTACGAAGTCCATTTTAATCATCTATGCAATGTTTTATAGTAAATGTTGAACATCTCCTGGAATTTGTTGAATTTATTTCTTTCAGCAAGGAAAGAGAAAATAGTCTGTATTTTCTAGGCTATTTCTGTCTAATATCGCTACTATGGCTAATACAGCTAATATAGTTGTTCACCCTCTTCTCATGGATAATCGATATAACTGACCAGCATCAGGAGAGAGCTATTAGGTGTACCTACCTGGTAGGGCAAACTGGGAAAACACCAAAATTCAAAGTATGATATTTATTGAATTTGTCTTACTTTTGCTCCGTGGCAAAGTCAAACCACCCTAATTGGGGACTGACTATAGTAGGCTCTCAACATATGCTTAAGGAATGGATCTGTGAGTTAACAGTGTATGTCTCTAGAGAAAACCATAAGCCAGAACTTTAATAATGTTAAAGTAAAAAATACTAGGGTCAGAGAGATAGTATACAGGATAGGGTGCTTGTCTGCCATGTGGCTGACCTGGGTTCGGTCCCTGGCACCATATATGGTTCTCCAAGCCTCTCAAGGAGTGAGCATAAGCCCTAAGCATAGATAGGTGTGGTCCAGCCACCACTACCCCCGCTCCAAAAATGGGCAAATATGGTTATGGGGACACAGTAACATAAAGTGGAGAAAGAAAGTACTTTGTTGGGTCCAAGAGATGGCTCTGTGGCAAAACTGCCTGCCTTGTAGTTGTAAGACTGAGAGTTTGAATTGGTGTTGGGAAAAAACAGACTGAGAGTTTGATCCCTAATGCCTCCACATGTGTCCAGTGTGTCCGAGTGATCTGGGACCCCAGGAAGCACAACCATGTGTAACCCCTAGAACACTGCAGTCACGTGTATGAGAGCATCACAACTAAAGATGTTCTAGGCCTGTTGCCAATAGTGTGACTGACACGCACACACAGTGGCCACACATGTGAGTACCACTAGGACCCTCAGTGAGCACTACAACTTGAAGTCACCATAAGCAAGTATGGTATGATTCCAGGTCATCAAATTAACAGGAAAGGGAAACGAAGGGGGAAAGAAATGACATGTGTCTCTAACATATCTTTTTCAGTTTTAAACACCCTGCAAAACTTACTTCAAATTTAAAAGAACTGAGACATTTTCTTGGGAAACTGAGTCTAAAATTACTTCTTTTTTCATATGCATGGTATGATAATGCTTGAAAAGTACAGAACATAATCATGACCTTTTACATAGCTCTAACCAGAAGTACTGTATGAAGTAAAATTTCTCAAAACTTAACAAATTAATTTCATAAGGAATATTTTCACAAAGGGAATTTTCCTACATATTTATTTGAATATTTGAAAAGGAAATTCACTTAATATTGTATAACATAAGGGCTAAATATGGGAAATGAAATTTGACATTATACTCTTAACTAGCAAGCACAGTAATATCTACATCAAATGTTTTATCTGGTTTTGCAAAAGTGAAAATTCCTGGCACCCCATATTGGCCTCCAAACCTCACCAGGAGTAATCCCTGGGTGCAGAGACAGGAGTTAAGTCCTAAGCACACCACTGGTATGACCCTAAAATAAAAGTAAAACCCAGGGCTGGAATGATAGCCCAGCGGGTAGGACGTTTGCCTTGCATGTAGCCAACCTGGGTTTGTTCCCTGCATCCCATATGGTCCCCCCAAACACCACCAGGAATAATTCCTGAGTAACCCCTTAGCATCGCTAGGAGTAACCCCTGAGCATCGCCAGGTATGACACAAAAAGAAAAAAATAGATAGATAGATAGATAGATAGACAGACAGACAGACAGACAGACAGACAGACAGACAGACAGACAGACAGACAGACAGACAGACAGACAGACAGACAGACAGATAGATAGATAGATAGATAGATAGATAGATAGATAGATAGATAGATAGATAGATAGATAGATAAAGTAAAACTAAAAATAAAGGCAATGAAAATATTACAAGTTTCAGGCATCCTTGAGAAAATTGGGAGAAAATGATAACAACACTTAACTTGTTTTTTCTGATTCTCAGCACCTTCATCCATAAATTGGAGTTAAAGAATCCATTTTACAAAATTACTGAAAATAGGGGAAACAATGTAGGCTTCAGGAAATGAAGGGTGGACCCATCTCAGATGTCAGGATCTGACCCTTGGCAGAGCACATTCCCAGGAGAAAGCCTAGAGAGGGATACCCATGCACCAAGTCAGAAGTCGCTCTAGGCACCTTTGGATGTGGCCAAAGACCAATGAACTAACATATTTAAATAAAGGAGTTTTATAACCTTTCTGAATAGACAGTAGGTGCTCATTGTTTCCAAATCAGATCCTCTTCTAAATAACAAATTCAGGCCACATTAAACCTACGAGAACTTAGCATCCAGGGCATCAGGAAATTCTAATGATAATGAAGGTAATACTGGAATGGTTTAACATTAAAATATCATCCCCAACATATTTTAAATTACATTGCTTAAAATGATGAGAACTTAGTACACTTAAGGTAAACCAAGTGGTTTCTGAATTGTCACCTGTAAATTTTGGCCAAAATTTTAGAGTTCACTAGGAAATTTAACTAATTAAACTGAAATTCACGATATTTAAAATGGTCAAGTCCAGTGTTAAATAAGAAACATAATATGACTTGTTTCTAGTATTATAAGCATTTCAATTATAAGTGTAACAATTTTTTCCATATTTGCAAAATAAAAAAACTTTGTGGCATTTGATAGAACTACAACTAATAAATATCTAAATGGCAAGATTTAGTTGCTCAAAGATAGTGAGCACGAGGCTGAAAATTTTAAGTAATATGCATAAAAACAGATGATTTAACACTTAAATAAATAAAGCCTTAAAATATAGACTTACATGAACGGAAGGGTCTGTATTTGTTTCTGGGCTTTCATTTTCTTCTGATATGTTGAATCCTGGAGTCAGGCTAGGGCTGAAGGCCATGAGGTCCGCCTTGGGCAGCGCCTCCCCCGAACACACCCTCTGCCGCCTCTGCTGCGACTGCGACCAGCTGCCCCCCGCGCTGGCGCACACCAGAGTGGGCTTCCCCGCCGCGCACGCCGCCTCGCGGGCCGGCGCACTGCAGCGCAGCGCAGTGTACAGCAGCAGCGTGAGCACCAGCAGGCTGGACACGGCGCAGATGGCCACGATCAGGTACACGTTCACGTCCACCAGCTCCGCGCCGGGCCCGCCGCCAAGCCCCCCCGCCGCCGCCGCCGCCGCTCGCGACGCCGCCTTGGGCGCCTGGCCGCTGTCCACCAGCGACAGCAGCACGGTGGCCGTGGCCGTGAGCGCCGGCTCGCCGTGGTCCTTCACCAGCACCAGCAGGCGCTGGCGCGCCGCGTCCGCCTCGTCCAGGCCGCGCGTCGTGCTGATCTCGCCCGTGTACAGCCCCACGCGGAACGGGCTGCGCGCGCCGCCCGCCGCCGGCGCCAGCTCGTACGACAGCCACGCGTTGTAGCCCGAGTCCGCGTCCACGGCGCGCACCTTCGCCACCACGTGGCCCGCGCCCACCGAGCGCGCCACCAGCTCGCCGCGCGCCCCGAGAGAGCCCGCGCCCGCGCCCGCGGCCAGCAGCGTGGGCGCGTTGTCGTTGTCGTCCAGCACGAACACCTGCAGCGTCACGTTGCTGCCCAGAGGCGGCACGCCCGCGTCGCGCGCTCACCTGGAAGCGCAGCAGCTCCAGCTCCTCGTGGTCCAGGGGCTGCAGCGCGAACACCTTGCCGCTCTCCGCGTGCACCGACACGTAGCTCGACAGCAGCCGCTCGCCCACGCGCCGCTCCACCAGCGAGTAGGACACGCGCGCGTTCTCCTGCGCGTCCGCGTCCCGCGCCGACACCGTGAAGATGTGGCGGCCGGGCGCGTTGTTCTCCTTCACGAACACCGTGTACTCGGGCTGCGCGAACGCGGGCGGGTTGTCGTTCACGTCGGACACCTCCACGGACACGCTGGCCGTGGCCCACAGTGGGGGCGAGCCCCCGTCTCTCGCGGTCACCACCACCTGGTAGTTGGGCACGCTCTCGCGGTCCAGTGCGCTGTCCAGCACCATGGAATAATAATTCTTAAAGGTGGACACCAGCTTGAAGGGGACTCGAGGAGTTAAGGTGCAGGTCACCTGCCCATTTGGGCCAGAGTCGCGATCTGACACCCGGATCAGGGCGATGACTGTGCCCATTGGAGAGTCTTCTCTGACAGGCAAAGAAAGTGACGTGATCGTCAGTTCTGGAGCATTATCATTTACATCCAGCACTTTCACTAAAATTTTGCAGTGATTTGCCATAGGAGGACTTCCTTTGTCAACTGCTGTAACCTGAACTTCGTATAATTCTGTTTCCTCGTAGTCCAATTTACCAATCAGCGTAATTTCTCCTGAGATGGGATCCATTTTGAAGTTTTTTTCAATATCCAGAGGAACTTCACCACCAAAAAGAAAAACAATCTCGCCATTTACACCTTCGTCAGCATCAGAGGCATTTACTGTCGTCACTAATGTTCCATTTGTCGTAGTCTCTAATAAGTGAATTCTATACACATCCTGGGTAAACATCGGAGCATTATCATTAACATCCAGCACGGTGATCAGCAGCTGAACTGAACCTTCCAACTCTGGTCTGCCCCCGTCTCTAGCTGTCAATAACAAATGAAGCTGTGGCATTTCTTCTCTGTCTAATGGCTTCCTCAGTTCAAGAGAAAGTGATTTACTCAATTCATCAGTTGCCTGAACATCCAAAGAGAAATAATCGTTTGGGCTCAGAGTGTATGTCATAAGGGCATTGTTACCAATGTCTGCATCAGCAGCGCCCTCTATCGGAAAACGCGAACCCAAAGGTCTAGATTCAGGAATAAGTATCCTTTGTTCTCTTTCTTTGAAGACCGGCGGATTATCGTTAATGTCCTTCACCTCCACCTCCACGTGGAACACCTGCAGCGGCCGGTCCACGATCACCTCCAGGTGGAGGCTGCACTCCGCCCTCCGCCCGCACAGCTCCTCGCGGTCGATCCGAGAATTCACAAACAAAATGCCATTCTGCAGATTTACCTCCAGAAGGTCCCCGCGGTCCTTGGACGCCACCCGGAACAGGCGCGGCACCAGCTCCGCCAGCTCCAGCCCCAGGTCCTGGGCGATGCGGCCCACGAACGTGCCGTGTTTGGCCTCCTCGGGGACCGAGTAGTGGACCTGGCCGCTCCTGACTCCCAGGATACCGCCAGCAGAATAAAGAGCAGCAGGCGTGGGGCTCCCTTGTTTCCTGGCCTAGATAACAGCATCGCAAAAGCACAACCTCCTTTCCTCTCTCACCTTACTTCAAAATTAAGCTTTTTTAATTCATATTTTAAATAATCTCTCTGCTGTCGTTTTTTGTCTTCTCGGAGGCGGTGACAAAATGGAGCTTCCCTCGGTGGTTTTAGATTATTTCATTGCCATTGGAAAGACTTGTGGTATACAGCGACATCATGTGGCTAACGGTGTAGATTTTAGATTTAATCATTGCCTTCCAAAATAGTCAAAGTTCATTCGAAATTTATTTAATAATTTTCTATTTTATTTCAGACATCATTTGATAATATATAATCCAGGGTTTTCTTTTACCTCTGATAACAAAGATACTACAGTCAGATTTTGTGGACATCAAGATTAGTATTGTAAATAACCTTATATCTATATTTAAAGCATCTAAGCATCTCCTATTTGTACTATTATATATTTGTAATTTATTCTAAAGCTTTAAATTAAGTAATTTTGACCACTAAACTTCCCCACATTCTAAAATTGTTGGTTGTTTTCCTTTCCATGATTGAATACACGGAAAATATTTCTAACATATATGTTTTTAATTTTCTTTCATGTTATATAAATCACATGGTTTTCTTATACTTTAACTCACAGAATAATGATATTTTGGATATTTTCCTTTGATTCTTGGTATATAACATAGACATCTAAATACTGAGCTTGTACTGTGATCTCCAAAAGTCATAACTACAGATTAAAGTCATCCCTGTTGGATCTTTATGCCTACCACAATTTTTCATTTGACATTTTTATTATTAAGATAAAACTTCATATTTCAATTAAATAATGATAGTGAGTTAATATCAGGTACAAATATCTGAGAGCATTACAACCATTCATAATTGATTAATTGATTTTAAATATAACTTAAATGAGAAAGTCTGGTTTTCATTTAAAAATTATTCCAGTTAAAAGATTGGTATACCTCTCTCATTTTCCATTCAATTCATAATTATAACTCCATGGATATGAGAACATTTGGCTTAAAATATGGTCTGAATAAATTATTACTACCTTATTGAAATTGAAACATAAAACAATAGTTAACCATGGATTTTTTTGCCATGATATTGAGCATGGAAATAAATGTCTACACAAATTAGTTTTTATCAACTATTTTTATTAATATTTTATTATACCACCGTGAGATATACAATTACAACGTTGTTCATGTTTGGAGGTTTCAGTCACATAGTGTTCCAGCACCCTGCCCTCCACCAGTGCCCATTTCTCGCCACCAATGTCCCCAATTCCCTCCCCCTCCCATAGCCTGCCTCCATGGCAGGTTCTTTATCTCTTTTCTCTCTCCCTCTCTCTCTTTTCCTTCTCTTACATATTGTGGATTTTAATACATACACTTAGAGGTCATCATGTGCATTTTTTTGCTGTATTTAATGCTCAGTTCTAGGTTGGTATTAGCCCTTTTAACATTTATTCGCACATGTTCCCTTCTTTGTCTTACCTAACCTCTGACTCCCACATGTTTGTGGTAATTTCCACTTTTGGTAAGACCTCCTGATCCACGTTTCACCTGACATTGGATTTCAGTATCAGGAAAGAGAGAGATATAGAATGACTGCATTTATTTGCATGACAAATTAGTTTTAAGGGGAAAAAATGGGGTAATATATCTTGGATGAAATTTTCATCAAATTGGCAATTTTATACTTTAATATGACCCCTGTGCAGATGACAAAAAATATGCAGTCAAGACTAATAAAGAAGTATAAAAATGAAACAATGGTTGTGTGAAATATTTAATGAAAGAGGATCCCACTGCCTCAATAGTAGCAGTTAACATAAAAACTGACCTTATTATATTTTATTCTCACAAAATTCCACTTGGAATTTGGGTGTTTTGTTCTAATTTCACAAATGTTCTAGGTAATAAATACATTTTACTTTTTCATTAGAGTTGTTATTCCTAATAAAGACTATCTCTTCTCTCAAATAATTGTCACCCTCAAAAATCATTTCCTTCCCACTTGACTCAGGAATACCACTGTAGAAATATACCCTGGGGGCCCAAGAACACAGCAGAAATACCATCTGCAATTCTATGTTCATTGCAGCTCTATTCATAAAGGCCAGAATCTGGACACAACCCAAGAGTGCCCAAGGACAGACAACTGTATAAAGAAACACTGGTGCATCTATACCATGGAATACTATGCAGCTATTAGAAAAAATGAAGTGATGCAACTCGCCAATAAATGGATGGACATGAAGAGTAGCATACTGAGTGGAATTAGTCAGAAGGAAAAGGACAGGCATATAACTACTGCATTCATTTGTGGGATATAAAAAAATGTGTTAGACTAATGCCCAGGACCAGGGGCAAAAAAGCCAGGAGGACGTATCAATGGTTGGACTCTTTCACATGTATGTGGGGGGCAGAGGGTAGGTAAGATAGAGAAGGGACCAGGGGACCAGTTTGGCAAAAAATAATCGGGAAGAGTAATTGTAAATTAGAACTAATGTAGAAAGAGGTCAAGGAACATACATGATAACCTTATAGTGGTCATATTGCAAACCAGAATGCACAAAATGAGAGAGAGAGAGAAAGAGAGAGAGAGAGACCCACATAGACAAGGGTGGGACTGGGAGGGAAACAGGGTTGGGAGATGTGCACTGGTGGAGGGATAGGTGTTGGAACACTGTATAAGAAATTTAATAGGAAAAAGTATTTCCTCTGTAAATGCACTAGTATCAAAAGCTGAAGAAACAGCTAAAAGAATGAAACATACTTTATATGCAAAAGGCCTGGGTTCATTCCTTGGCATGAATATTTTAAGTGCAGCTACATGGAAACAATCACACATTCATTATATTGGCTTTGAATTCTATCATTACTTACAATCATACATAATTGCTTGAAGGATCAATTCTCATTAGGTGAAAAAGGGACCATGCACTAGGTTTGAAGAGATAAATTGTTCCCAGTGTGGGTGGATAAAACATTCTAAGTGTACAGACATCTGAAGACATGGGAAACAAGAAAATTAGAATGGAATTAGAAATTATTTACAGAAATCCAGAAATAACCTACCACTTTTGTAGTATGTTCATGCTCCTTATGCATCAAAAATTCCACAGAGTTTCTGCATACAGGAAGATGGAGCAGATGTGCTTTTCCTTATTCCTCCAACTTAGTGCAGCCAAACCCCTGAATATTATATAATTTTAAATATGCAAACTCTGAAATGTGGAGGGAAGAAAGAAGACTAAGGAGCCAGGAACCAAAAAAGATACCAAGGTGAGTTCTTTGGGTTTCCTTTTTTCTCTCATCCACCCCATACTTGGAGCTATGGATCTAGCAACCCACCTTCATACAATGAAGTATCATTGTATGAAGATGGGGAATAAAACTGAAACAGATAAATCAACAGAAACAGGTCTGGTCCCACCACACAGAGCACCAGGAAAGAGGCTATCTAGGAAGACAAAACTGTTTTAGTCAATCTATTTATTTCAGGCAAGTGCTAGAGGGGATAAAATGTGCCCCGCCCTGCCAAAATGACTGAGTGTAAAACCTAGATGTTCACCTTTAGTAAGATTGTAAAGAGGTGCCTCAGCTTGCCTGTCAGTGTGTCAGTCAGAAATGGTCCATTATGAAGCTGAGACTTTCAGCAAGCCCCAAACCCTTGATGTCAGAGAAGATGGTGTGGGTCGCCTACAACACTACTGTTGCAGAACACAGTTCCTGTAACCTTCTCTAGTGGGAGAGTCAAGACTTTCATTTCATCCAGCAATAATAAGGTCAGTTCTACTATACTGTCAGAAGAAACAAAATGGTGAAATCAGAACAACTATCCTGCTGACCACTATAAAGGATAACCACATTCAGTTTCCGGAAGAGACCTCTTAGGAAAACTGGACTTACTTGTATCTTCATAATGACAAAAATGAGGCAGTGTGACTGGTCCACCCTTTGGGAAAACAACATGTACATTCCTCCAAAAAACTACTTTAAAGGGGATGCAGATGATGCAATGGGTAGGCACTTGCCTTGTACTCTGAAGATGTGAGTTCAAACCCCAGCATCCCATACGCTACCCCAAGTCCGCCAAGAGTAATTCCTCAATGCAAAGTCAGCAGTAAGCCCTGAGCAGCACCAGAAGTGGCAAAAAATGTTTAAAAATCTAATGAAAGATGTTAAATCACAACATTCTGGGAAATATTGGGATTCCTGGGGAAATAATACATATTAGGGCATAGTTGTTGGATGCTGCTAACCCAGGTTTGATGCCTGGAATCACATGGCCTCTGGAATATCACCAGATGTAGCTCTGTAGGTTGCCCTTGTGGTCCCTTCAGGGCTTTAGCAGCTCTGTATCCTCAGATCCAAGCACTGAACTTCTGGCCTGGCTGGCCACATATCACCAGGAGTGGTCCTATAAAGCCTGAGCCCAGCTTGGGAGTTGTGAAAACAGGAAATTTTGTATCATTTTGTTTTGGCACCAAACCCAGTGTTACTCAGAGGCTACTCTGGAATCTATGCTCATGGGTCACTCCTGGCAGTGCCTGGAGAACTATATGATGCCAGGGATTGAAACAGAGTTTGCTACATGCAAAGTAAATGCCTTAACCCATGTGCTATCTCTCTGGCTCCAGAAATATTATTAAGGTGATATAAAACGTAAAAAGAAAAGGGTTAGAGAGATAGTACAGCAAGCAAGTAGGGCTCTTGCTTTGCACGGGGCTCTTCCTTTGAACCAGGGATTGAACCCAGGTTCAATCCCCCACATCTAATATGGTCCCCAAAGCACTTACGGGTGATTCCTGACTGCAGAGCCAGGAGCAACATCTGAGAATTGCCAGGTATGGCCCAAAGACAATAAGAATATCTGAAAAAGAAATATTGGCACTATGCAGGAAAGTGGCTAAGTACTAAAGCACTTGTGTTCCAATTTGAGGTCTTACGTTTGATTCTTTGACACAAGAGAATAAAAAAATGGCACTAAAAACAAATCCACTAGAGGTATTTAATGGCAAATTTATGTATGAAGGGAAAATAAATTGGTAAACTTGAAAATATAGGGAAAATTAAATAAAGTTTAAATAATCTCTGGAATGCCATCAGAAGATAAACATGTTCACTATAAGAGGCCTAGAAAAAGAGAAAAGGAGACGAAGAGAATATTTACATAATAGCTGAAATGTCCCCCCAATTTAGTGGAAAACAAAAACTTCTCAGAAGCTTAAACTTCTGAACAAAAAACTTGAGAACAAAAACTTCAGAAGGTTTTCAGAATTTAAGATTAACTCAAATAGGAAATAAGGAATATCCCAAAGGACTGAAGCACATACGCAGGAGCCCTGGGTCAGAGCTTCTGGCACTAAATTTTCCCACGCAATAATATGTGGCCCCCAAACAAAAAGCAAAATAAAGAAAAGAACTCAATTATACCCAAATCAAGACACACTATAATAGGGGCCGGAGCGATAGCACAGTGGGTAAGGTGTTTGTCATGTATATGGCTGACCTGGGTTTGATCCCCAACATCCCATATGGTCCTCTGAGCAATGCCAGGAAAAATTTCTGAGAACAGAGCCAGGAGTAACCTCTGAGAATCACTGGATACCAGGAGTAACCTTTAAGAAAAAAAAGACACACTATAATAAAAATGCCAAAATGGAAAGACATAATCTTGAAAGACTGAAAGAAGTATCTCATAACACCAGGAATTCTCAATAAGATTATCAGAGAATTTGTTACCAGAAACTCGAGCATCCAGAAGACAAGAATAAAAGGCCTGTAAAATAAGAATCCTGTATCCTGAAAAATTACATAAAAAGTGAAGTAGAAATTGGCAGTAGCTCATTACAACTAGACATGGCCTGTTTAAAATACTAAAGGAAATCCTGCATATTAAAATGAAAACATAGTAGACAGTAGTGAAATTCCATTTTCAAAAAATATATTGGGTCATAGAGAGTACATTAAGTTATTGCCTTGTGTGGGGCTGACCCACCTCAGCACTACACTACAAAGGTTCCCTTGAGCACTTGAGCACAGGAGTGATCTCTGAGCACAGCCAGGCACATCCAGGCACACCCTCTCAAAAAAAAAAAAGAACTTCAGTAAAGGCTGAAACACACAATTATAACAATCTATAATTATTTTAATATTATACATAACTCAACCTTTGCTTTGTATATAATTTAAGAAAACATCGCTTATACCCTATATTAGATCTAAAAAGGTAGTGCCAGCATTAACTGAAAGTCACCTGTGGCTTTGACTGTGGCTCCGGGTGAGATGTGGTGTCCAGCACTGGCAGGCCCTCATTCACTGGTCATTCTTGGGTGTGCAGAGGTAAAGCCAGGCTCCAAAGCATTGCATCATCACTTCTTAAGTCACAG
This sequence comes from Cryptotis parvus, assembly GCA_021461705.1. Taxonomy (NCBI): domain Eukaryota; kingdom Metazoa; phylum Chordata; class Mammalia; order Eulipotyphla; family Soricidae; genus Cryptotis; species Cryptotis parvus. Next base: position 14,832 of record JAJIBD010006843.1, on the reverse strand, counting down.
CCCTACAACAATCACAGAACTGAATGTGTGGGATGGATGTGACTGTTGCCAAGCACTGTTGTTGCTTAGCAACAGTAAAAAGATCCTAGGGGCCAGAGTGATAGCATAGAGGGTAAGGCGTTTGCCTTGCACGCAGCCAACACAGGTTCGATCCCCAGCAACCCATATGGTCCCCTGAGCACTGTCAGGAGTAATTCCTGAATGAAAAAGCCAGGAGTAATCCCTCAGCATCGCTGGGTGTGACCCAAAAAGCAAAAAGAAAAAAAAGATCCTGAACATGAAATGATCAAAAATTAATTCAAAATCAAATGTGTAATGAGTATAATAAATCCAAGGGTTTTCTTAAACCACTTGTTGTATTTCTCAAGATGGAAAGAGGTCATAAGTGGAAAAAAATTTAAGAAGGCTTGATCTTTGGAATGGTGATGACTTTTTAGATATAACATGATCACTTTTATTTATGTATTTAATTTATTAATTTATTTATAGTTGAGTTTTAAGAGTACAATATTTCTGCACACTCCCACCATTAGTATCAACTTCCCTCTGTGGTGATGACTTTTTTAGATACAACAACAAAATAACAAAATCATATAAATAACAAAAGAAAGTAATTATAATCTTGACATCATTCAAATTAAAATTATCTACTTTGTTAAATACAATGTAATGGCATAAAGAAGATAAGCCACAGTCTAATATTTGAGAAATACACATTTGTTAAAGGACTATTATCCAAAACTTACAAATAACTCAAAGCTAAAATATAAAACAAATAGCCATATTCAAAACTCAGCCAAAAGTCTTAGTAAGGGTCAGAGAGATAGCTCGAGGTCTTGCATGTGTTTCGCAGGTGGTAGAAACTCAGCATCACAAGGCCCCCTGAGTATCACCAGAGGCCACCCATGAACACTGCTGGATATGGCCAACAAACAAAAAAAGTGACAAGATGTTCAGCATCATGTATGAAGGAAATACAAATTGAAGTGAAGGAATAATACAGGTATTGATGTACTTATCTTGCATATAGCCAATGCCTGACTTAATCTCTAATCTCCAAATGGTTCCCTAAGCACCATCAAAAATGATCCCTGGCACAGAGCCAAGAGTAAGATATGAGTAATGCTGAATGTCACCAAATCAAAAACAAAAAATAATTAAATAACAGGATACACCCAACCGGTTGAAATCCAGAGCACTGATACCAATGCTGGCAAGAAAATGAATGCACAAATATTACTTGGAGGAATGTGAAAGGATAAAGCTACTTTGAAAGGCAGATTTCAATGGCTTATAAAACTTTTCTGCAAGAAATTGCTTACAGGGTTAGAGCAATAGTGAAGCTAGTAGGGCTTTGCCTTGCACACCCGGGTTTGATCCCCAGCATCCCATATAGTCCCCTGAGCAATTCCAGAAGTAATTCCTGAGTGAAGAGCCAGGAGTAACCCCTGAGTATATCCAGATGTGAACCAAAATCATAAATAAATCACTTCACTGTGATTTGTTTATTTAAATAAATAAATAAATAAACAGATAAATAAATAAATAAAAAGAAATCGCTGGGCCAGAGTGATAGTAGGGCATTTACCTTGCATATGGCCAACCCGGGCTTGATCCCTGCCATCCCATATGGTCCCCCGAGCAATGCCAGGAGTAATCCCCAAGCACTGCCAGAAGTAACCCCTGATCATTGCCAGGTGTGACCCAAAAAAAAGAAGAAAAAAAGAAATTGCTTACAAACTTTTTTCAAATGGTCCAGTAATTAAACTTGGTATTTAACCAAAGTCAAAAATGCATCACTTGTATCACTTGTCTTCCTGTTGTTCATTAATTTGCTCAAGAAGGCGCCAGTAACGTCTCCATTCGTTGGGAATTAGGTCCATTATTGTTACTGTTTTTGGCATATCAAATACACCATGGGTAGCTTGCCAGGCTCTGCCATGGCTCTGGGTTCAAAAAATGTATATCCATGCAAAAATCTGGACAGGCACGTCTATAACTATTTTATTTATAGTTGCTAAAACTTGGAAACAATCAAGATGATCTTTAGTAGATGAATGAAAAAAAGTATATTCAAACAATAAAATACTTTTTAACATAAAAAAAGAGCTCTCAAGCATGGAAAAACCCTTATATGCATATTACAAAATGAAATAAAACAGAGAAGAGCTACATGCTACATTATTTCAAACACAAAAAAATACATATAGAAAAGGGCCAGATGGATAGTACAGAAGGTAGAGCATTTGCCTTCCTCATGCCCAACTTGAGTTTAATTCTCAGCATCCCATATCCCAACCACTGCCAGTTACTACTGATGAGCATCATTGGGTATGACCCAAAAACCAAAAATAATATACAGAGCTAGGGGCTGGAGCAATAGCACAGCCGGTACGGCGTTTGATGGTCCCCCCGAGCACTGCCAGGAGTAACTCCTGAGTGCAGAGCCAGGAGGAATCCCTGAGCATCACCAGGTGTGACCCAAAAAAGCAAATACATATATATATATATATATACAGAGCTATATATATGTTTGCTTATATATTTATATATATATACAGAGCTAAACAATGAGGACAATAAAAGGCGATCTCACTGCCTATTAGAGGTTGAGGATAGGATGGATGGGTACAGAAGACTTTAGCAAGGAGACTCGGGGCCACACCTGGTGGTGCTTGGGGGTTACTTGCAGCTCTTATGAATCGCTCCTAGTGATGCTCAAGGGCATGCTGTGCCAAGGATAAACCTAGGTCAGTCACATACAAGGCAAGCACCATAACCCCTGTGCTATCTCTTGGGTTCAGTATTATGAGAGAAGTGAAACCACTACATATCAAAATGGATATATGTGATTATTCATTTGACATACAAATTTTTAGAATTAATGATAAAATAAACAAATGTCAAATGTGAATCATACTGTAAACTATAAACTTAAGAGGATAATGATGCCTCAATGTTGGTTCACCAATTTTAACAAAGGTACTGCTCTTATGGGAGCTATTGCTAAGGGTGTATAAAAATAGGGTGACATGACAAATCTGTGTACTTTTCCCAATTTTGAAGCTAAAACTGCTATTGAAAAGTACAAACACATTGGGTAGGAGCAATAGAACAGCGGATAGGGCATCTGCCTTGCATGCAGCCAACCGTGGTTCAATCCATGGCATGTGGTCCTCCAAGCACCACCAGGAGTAATTCCTGAGTGCAAAGTCAGGAATAAACCCCTGAGCAATGCTGAGTGTAACCCAAAAAGTAAAAAAGGTATCAACATAGTAATAAGGTGATGTAAGCAAGTATTCTAAAATAATATATGTGATATACACATATATTTAAGCAAGTATTTTTAAATAATATATATGATATGGTATAGTAGCATAATACATTGAGTTCCTAAAAATTAATAAGGAGCAGGAATGGAGATATATTACAGGGTTAATGAACTTGTCTTGCATATGACTAATCTCAGTTCAATCCCTAGCACCACTTGAAGTTACCAAAGCACCACCAGCAGCAACCTCTGAGTACATAACAAAACTAGGAATAAGTTAAGAACACCACCAGTGTGTCCCAAAACATACCCAATAATAAGAAACAGACTAATTATATAGTACAGTACATGCCTTGCATGTGTGAGACCTGGGTTTGATTGCTCGAATTGCAAAAAATTTTAAAAGATTCAAACAACCTCATTCAAAAAGTGAGCAAATAATCTTAATAGCACTATTTCCAAAGAAGATAAATGAATGGCCAATAAGTTCATGCAAGAAAACTCAACCTCACTCATCAAAAAAAAATCAAATTTACAGAGATATTACTTCACATCCATTATGGGGAAACTATGTGTGGTAATGATGTGGTAAAAGTAGAATCCTGTGCAGCTAGTAGAAATATAAAGTGACATTAGTATAATGGAAAATAATACGTAAACTTCCTCAAAATTAAGAAGATTATTATAACATGATCTGGTCATTCTACTTCTTACATACTCAAAAGAATCCAAAGCAAGTTTTTAACAGATGCTACATACCTGTGGCCATCACACCACCATTCACAACATGCTGCTCTATACAAGCATTGCCAGCCAGCATCAACAATTGGAGTATTGCCAAGAGTGACTCCTGAGTCCAAGTGAGCCCTGCTGTGATGGTCCCTAATTTCTTCCTTGTTGTTCTAAGGTTCCTCATAACCTAGTCCATATAAGATATTTTTCAATGTAACCTCTACAACGTTGAATTATAACTTTGACAGATATAAGATTTTAAATTAGCATATAAAGTTTCTACATTATCTTTCTCTTAGGATTATATTTTTATATCCTACAAGATTAAGTTTAAGAATAACTTTCTTTGTACTAATGCCAACCTAGAACAGAGCATTAAATACAGACAAAAGGATACACATGATAACCCTTTAATGTATGTTCTGTAATCCGCAATCTGGAAGGGAAGGAAAAGAGAGAGAGAGAGAAAGGGAAAGAAATAAAGAACCTGCCATGGAAGCGGGCTGGGGGGGGGAGGGAACCGGAGATGTTGGTGATGGGAGATGGGCACTGGTGGAGGGATGGGTGCTGGAACACTGTATGACCAAAACCCAAATATGAACATCTTTGTAATTGTATATCTCATGGTGGTATAATAAAATACTTAAAAAAAGAATACTTTCTTCACTTAAATTATAAGTGCTTTTGTGATCAGAAAGATTAAATATTGCCTAAAAGCCTTTTCAAGTTCAAGAAATTTATTATAAGAATGAATATTTAATGAAACCAATATCACTAACATGAAATGCAATTACTTTGTATTCATTACTTTTACCATGTATGACATTCCTCACACATAGTCACATGAGAACCCCTGGTTAAAGTCTCTTTACATACCTAATATATTTTTCATTAGTATGAATTCTCTATTGTATATTATAGAGACTTCCTTACATACAGGTTTTCTCACATCCTAGAATTGTAATTGACACCTTACATACAGGTTTTCTCACATCCTAGAATTGTAATTGACACCAGAGCACAAGAGATAATATAGAAGTTAAGGCCCTTGCCTCTCACTGGTCAATCCTGGTTTAATATCCAGAACTACATATGTTCCCCTGAGCACCCCCAAGAGTAATCACTGAACAAAAGAGACAGGAATAAGCCCTGAGTAATGCCAATTGTGAAGCAAAAACCAAGTAGTTAATTAAAATAATTCACACCAGTACAATTTCACTGGCATGCAGTAAAATTGATTTGTATCTAAAGATTCCCACATTACTTCTATTCAAAGAGGTTCTTACCAATATGAATGCTCTGGCTTTAAGGAACTTGTTGATATACACTAATGATTGTACCACTTGCATTAAGTTGGAATTAATGATTTAATATTGAGTAAATTGTTCACATAAAGACTTTATTAAATTAAGTGCATATATAGATATGAATATTTATAGAATAGATATCTATATATACATGTATAGGTAATAAACAACCCCAGGGTTTATTATTGGCATCCACATAGGTATTAGTCTAAACTCTATCAAAGATCAACTGTAAAATAAATTTTTGTTTAAAAATAATTAAAGTTATACTGTTAACTAATGTGCAGTATTTAAATATGAATTTGTCACATGTTAGTAGCTTTGACGACCATACTGTAATATTAAACCTAGCATGCTATAAAGAATTAAAATAACATTGAAGCTCTAAAATGTTTTTTGGGTCACACCCAGCGATGCTCAGGGAGCCATATGGGATACTCTGGCTCTGCATGCAGGAATTGCTCATATCAGTGCATGGGGGCCATATGGGATGCCGTGGATCAAACCAGGGTCTGGCTTCATGCAAGGCAAACACCCTACTGGCTGAACTACCAATCCGGAACCCTCAAATTATTTTTAATTTTAAAAATTTAAAATATTACTAAATTTATCTTAATTGAAAAAAAAATCCAGAAGTATGAGTTCTCTAATATATAGCAAGTATATATCTCTCCATAATTTTTTACATTAAGAATAAAACCAGTATGAATTCTCTGTTAAGTAATGTGCACATATTATAATTACCTTTGCATGTTCTTCACTATCTCTATCTTCCCATTAATCATCTTTTTGCTAGAGCAGGCACCAGTAATATCTCCATATGTCCTGTTTCATGCTAGTAGAACCCAAAGGCATCCGCTTGCTCCAGGAACATAAAGAGCCTCAAACCATTATATTAAGTCACGGGAATGACCTAATATAAATGTTACTGGTATTTGGCATATCAAATACTACACGAGCAGCTTGCCAGGCTTGCCGTGCGGGTGGCATACTGTTGCAGTCACCTCTAAATAAAGCATTTATTGATGAACCACGCGGCCGCTAGTGGCCGTGCGAGCCGGGCTGTGATAGTCTGGTCTGCTGGGTGGAGTTGTGACGCAGAGGGAAGTCCGGATGTGGAAAATGGCGCGCCCCATGGAGTAGGGGTGGTAGTCTGGCTTGTGTGAGGCTCTGCTGGGGTGGCAGGCCAGGGCTAGAACCCGCCATGCCTCCCGGGTGCCTCATGAGCGGCTGGGCACAGGGAGAGCAAGTAGCAGCTCTGCCCATGTCTGAGAGTCTCTGGTTCAGCATACCTGGGCCGGATTGAAAAAAAAACTGCTGCAGGGTGGGTGTCGATGATCCGGGCTGTCCAAACTTAGACCTTACAAAAGAGCCTAAATCTCCCACCAAAGAGAGAGAGGATCTCACCCAAGCTGAGTCCTACCCAGAAGAAGGAGCAAAAGGCCAAAGAGCAAAAAGCCAAAAGCCAAAAGCAAAAGGCTGAGGAGCCAAAAGCCACAGGAGCCAAAATCCGAAAGCTAAAAGACCCGCTCTGCAATCAGGAATTACTCCTGGCGGTGTTCAGGGGACCATATGGGATACCAGGGATCGAACCTGGGTCAGCTGTGTGCAAGGCAAACAGCCTACCCGCTGAACTATCTCTCTGGCCCCAAAACCAGTATGAATTCTCTGTTAATTAATGTGCACATACAATACTTTCACATATTTTTTACATTTATACTTTATCTCAGGTATAAATTCTCTAACTTGATAAATAATTCAGATATAAAGACCTTCCATATTCTTAAATATATGTATATATACATATATATGTGTGTATCTCCACAATTTTACTTTAATTAAGAATAAAATCAGTATGAATCCTTTTTTTTTTGCTTTTGACTCACACCTGGCAATGCTCAGGGGTTATTCCCCACTCTGCAATCAGGAATTACTCCTGGCGGTGCTCAGGGGACCATTTGGGATACCAGGGATCGAACCCTGGTCAGCTGTGTGCAAGGCAAACGCCCTACCCGCTGAACTATCGCTCTGGCCCCAAAACCAGTATGAATTCTCTGTTAATTAATGTGCACATACAATACTTTCACATATTTTTCACATTTATACTTTGTCTCAGGTATAAATTCTCTAATTTGATAAATAATTCAGATATAAAGACCTTCCAACATCCTTTACATTTCCATTATTTCCAAACTGTATGAATTCTCTGATGCGAAGTAATTTATTCACATGTAGCACAAGTTTCTTTCGTTCTTCCTTTTCATAAAAATCTATCACAGTATGAATCCTCTAGTTGATGAAAGAACTCAATTATGTAGAAAGACCTTCCTACATGCTTTTCTTTATGCCAATAAATAAGCAGAGACTGCAATTTGCCAATTTTCCATATTATTTTTATTTCTCACTTATAGAAATATTGTTTGATTTCATATCACACCCAATAGTTCTTAGGACTTTCTCCTGGCTCTGTGCTCAGGGATCATTCCTCATGATATTTTGGGGTTCCAGTAATCAAACTCAGGTCAGCCACATGCAAGGTAAGCACCCTACCCTCTGTACTATTGCTCTGGCCACATATAGGAACATTCTTTTTTTAGAAAATTCTTGAGTTGATAAAGTATCCATATAAAATTTTAAGACTTTATAAAATCTCTTGTATTCAAAAAGCATCCCACAATGGGAACAGAGTGATAGTACAATGGGGAGGATGTTTACCTTGCATGTGGCTGACCCAGGTTCAATCCTTGGCATCTCATATGGTCCCCCGAGCACTGCCAGGAGTAATCCCTGAGTGCACAGCCAGGAGTAACCCCTGAGTGCATAGCCAGGAGTAACCCTTGACATTTCCAGGGGTTAAAAATTAAAGAAAAAAAGGATCCTACCAGTATGTGGTCTCTAATATGTAGTGAGAATTGATGTCTAAACATATTTCACATTTCATAATCATGAGGTTTCTTATCAGTATAAATTTCCAATTATGAATAACTTGTTTACACACAATTAAACCCTCCACATTACTGTATGTAATATGTCTCCATACATATTACATAATATGTGATAAGAGTTTATCATCAGTATGAATTCTCAGATTCAAGACAACTCAAGTTTTTCTAAGGGATGGATTTTCTACATTTTTTGTATTTACAAGATTTCTCAGCAGCATGGGTTTCCAATGCTGATGAAACTATCTACACAAATAAGAATTTTCTCATATTTATAAATATAAATATGAGAAAGTTTCTCATATTTATAAATATAAATATAGAGAAACTCACTAGTATGAACTCTATTGCAAGGTAATCTCTGAATTAAATCTAAACATTCAAAGTGTTTTCCCCAGTATGAATTCTCTGATGTTGAATAAATCAATATCCTCTATTACCATTTATTCTCATTATTTATGATGATACCATTTCTAATTAGATAAATTTTTCTATTAATTTTAAAATTATTTATACATTACTTACATCATTTTCTATTTTGAACTACATGTTATAAAATGAGAGAATATCTGTAAGTGATATTATGCTGTATTCTGTTTGGGAGCCGCACTGAGTGGTACTAAGAGGTTATTCCCAGTTCAGTGCTAGAGGTTACCCCTAGTGGTTTGTAAATTACCTACATAATGCCAAGAATTTAATCATGTATCTAGCATATGAAGTCAGATTATTCTTTGACAATCCTGTCCCTATAAGTGATCACTTATCTTTTTGTTTTGTTTTAGGGCAACATTCAGCAATGCTCAGGGGTTACTACTGGTGGTGCTTGGGGTAACACATGGGATGTCATTTATCAAACCAGTGTCAGGTGCAGGAAGGCAAATACTCTACCAGCTATACTATTTCTTCAGCCTCAGGTGGTCACTTTTATATAAAATAATTCATGTAAAATATCTCCTTGAAGTATGTGAACCTTCTCAAGCACTGTATCAAAATATCTATCATAGAGAGAGAAAGAGAGGAAACGGGGGTAGCTGCTATTGAGGCAGCCTGGGGGGGATGGGAGGGGGGGGGGGGGTACATTGGGGGGTGGAAATGGGGCACTGGTGGAGGGATGGGTGCTGGAATACTGTATTACCAAGAACAAATTATGAACACCTTTGTAATTGTATGTCTCACAGTGGTATAATAAAAAATTAAAAAACATATCTGTCATTTCAAAACCTAGAGTCCTTAAGTTAAAGTCATTACTTCTTAACATGATTCTGTATGTCCTATATCACATAACTTAGACTCACACTATAGATTTTTCAATCCAAATGTTGTGCATATATAAAAGCTCCAAATATAGACTGGTAAATTGCTAATGCTATTATCAGAGGATATAATTTTACTAGTTTTTCTTGCAAATTATCAGTTAAACTCTTGCAATGTTTTTAGCATATAATTTCCAATATAAATACGATCTTAATTAAGATACCTGCATTTAAAATTTCTGACCATGAACACTGACCAACTAAAAATAAGAGAAAGGATAGAATTAAATAACGTGGGGGATCGACAGTACAGTGGTTTGGGTGCTTGGTGTATACCAAAACCCAAAATCTGAAAAAATCAAATCAAATTTGTTTCAAGTCAGTGTTCTCTCTTGAACATGTACCTCATTTGTTCGTCCCTGTGTTTCTTGGTTTATTTATTCCTACTCTGAAGAAGCTTATGTTCTCTCTTTAAGGCAATTTCCCTCTTTCCTCTCACATCTGTTTAAGCAGTTTCATTCAATAAAAACTATCTTGCTCATGTTGAGTGAAATTAGCCAGAAGGAGAGAGACAGATATAGAATGACTGCACTTATTTGCATTACATAAATATATATACATATTATGATACCAATATCCAAGATCAGGTGAAGCATGGATCAGGCGGTCTTGTCAAAGGTGGAAATTATCACAAACGTGGGAATCAGAGGATAGGTAATACCGAGAATGGAACAGTGTGCCAATAATTGTCGAAAGTGCTCACACCAACCTAGAACCGAGCATTAAATATAGGCAAAAAGATACATATGACATCATTTTAATGTATGTATTGTAATCCACAATGTGGAAGGGAAGGAAAAGAGAAAGAGATAGAGAGAAAGAGAAAGAAATAAGGAACCTGCCATAGAGGCAGGCTAGGGGAGGGGAGGGAACCAGGGGACATTGGTGGTGGGAAATGGGCATTGGTGAAGGGATGGGTGCTGGAACACTGTATGACCGAAACCCAAATATGAACTTCTTATGAATATCTTTGTAATTGTGTATCTCACGGTGGTATAATAAAATATTATAAAAACAAACTATCTTGCCTCATTAAAAAGATAAAATAAGGAAAAAGAACATTTTATATTTTAATTTTTTATTATACCACCGTGACATATACAGTTACAAAAGTGTTCATATTTGGGGTTTCAGTCATACAGTGTTCCAGCACCCATCCCTCCACCAGTGCCCATCTCCCACCACCAATGTCCCATAATTTCTCCCCCTCTCCCAGCCTACATCTATGGCAGGTAATTTTCACTTCTCTCTCTCACTCTCTCTCTCTCCTTTTATATATTGTGGCTTGCAATACATACAGTTAGAGGTTATCATGTATATCCTTTTGCCTACTTTCAATGCTCAGTTCTATACTGGTATTATCATTTGCAATAATTATTAGTACACTATTCCTTTCTCTGTATTGCCTAACCTCTGACTCCCATACATTTGCAGTAGGTTCTATCCACTGACAAGACCTCCTGATCCATGTTTTGTTGTTGGGTGACACGCCCTGCTTTAAGCTCTAGCTACACTTAGTTTGCAGCCCCTCTCAGCTCAGCTAGGGGAGGCTTTGAATCAGCTATGGAACTTGTAAAGCCAGAAGGCCCACCTGGAAGTGCTGCATTTCAATAGAATTGTATACCTGTATTCATTTCTAGAAATCACTCTCACTTCCATGAGCCCATGAATTCTATATTACTTTTTTTTTTTGCTTTTATGGGTCACACCCGGCAATGCTCAGGAGCTACTCCTGGCTCTGCACTCAGGAATCACTCCTGGCGGTGCTCGGGGGACCATATGGGATGCTGGGAATCGAACCCAGGCCGGCACAAGCCGGCCGCTGCAAGGCAAACGCCCTACCCGCTGGGCTACTGCTCCGGCCCCTATATTACTTTTATTTTTAGGATTTTTGTTTTTTATTCTATATTAGGGCACTGTGATTTTACAGAGTAATTTAGCTGGGTTTCAGGCATAGAGTGTTCTGGGTACCACATTAAGTGAATAATACCAAATGGTGCCGCATAGCAGAGCCTGTCAAGCTACCCGTGTCATATGTGATATGCCAAATACCAGTAACAATTATAGACCTCATTCCCATGACCTGATGGTTTGAGGCTCTTTATGTTCCTGGAGTGAGCAGATGCCCTTGGGCTACACTAGCATGTGACAGACTTATGGAGATGTTACTGGTGCCCGCTTGAGCAAATCGATGATCAACGGGGAAGACAAGTGATACAAGTGATACCAAATGGTGATCTGTTTTACACTTATGAAGTGCGTGTCTTACATGCAGTTTACTAGGTTCCATCCCCAGCACCACATATAGTACCCTGAGCTTCCTCAGGAGTGATCCCCTAACTCAGAGCCAGAAGTAAGCCCTGCGCACTGCCACCAGGTTTGGCCCAAAAACCAAAGGAAAAAAATCGAAGTAAGAACTTGGCTTGAGAAAATATTTTATTTCTGTGGGGGGATCAAACCCAGGACGGCTCCCACATGTAAAGCATGCACTCCAGCCCTTTGAGCTATTTCCCTTGATCCCTTGAAAAAATATTTTGTTCATTTGTGTGTGTGTGTGTGTGTGTGTGTGTGTTTCCTTTTTGGGTCACACCCGGTGATGCTCAGGGGTTACTTCTGGCTCTACAGTCAGGAATTACTCCTGGCAGTGGCACAGGGGACCATATGGGAAGCCGGGGATTGAATCTGAGTCGGCCATGTGCAAGGCAAACGCCCTACCCACTGTGATATCACTCTTGCTCTCTTAGTTTTGTTTTTGGGCCACTCCAAGCAATGCTAGAACTTACTCCTGGCTCTGTGCTCCTTGATCAATCCAGGTGGGCTATGGAGGCCATATAAGGTGCTAGAATTGAACTAGGACCAATCACACACAGAGCAAATAAGTACCTTGCCCACTGTACAATCACTCCAGCTCCTTGGAAAAATATTCTAATTGTGACAGTAATATCAAAGTATGACTTCCTAGGGAACTTTGGAAAATATGTTTACATATATATATGTATTCACACGGCAGAGCCTGGCAAGCTACCCCATGTCGTATTTGACATGCCAAATACCATTAACAATTATAGACCTCATTCCCATGACCTGATGGAGTGGTTTAAGGCTCTTTATGTTCCCGAGGCGGGCAGATGCCCTTGTCACATGGCTATCTCGCATGTGACAGGATGTATTGAGATGTTACTGGTGCCCACTCAAGCAAATCGATGATCTATGGGAAGACAGTGATACAGTGATTTCTAGATAGCCAGGCCCACGATGGGCCCGGCTGTGAAGTTTTGGTGGATTTCTATCTATAAAATAAACTGGAAGAAGAGAGAAGGTTTCTTTTGCCATTTTGGCTTCCCTTGGCATTTTCCTCTCTCCGTCCTCTCTCTGTTCTCTGTTGGGTTTTAACAGTGGTGGCAGCCATCTTGGCCTACACATGGTTGGGGCTCAGCTGGGAACCCAAAATCTAGGATTTTTCCTGTTCTTGGATTGTATATCAGAACCTGTGATAGTAAAGCCTTTTAAAACTGCTGGATTCCTGAGTTTTCATCTATTTTCCGCTGGCTTCCTGGTAGAAGGGAACTCGCTTCCTGGTATTGTTGGGGACCCCAGCAGCTACCTGATATTTTGTCTGGCCTTGGATATTGGTATCATACTATTTTTGTATCCCTCAAATAAATGCAGTCATTCTATATCTGTCCTTTTCCCTCTAGCTAATTTCACTCAGCATGATCCCCTCCATGTCCATCCACTTATAGACAAATTTCATAACTTCATTTTTTCAAGCTGCATATTATTCCATTGTGTAGATGTACCAATGTTTCTTTATCCAGTCATCTGTTCTCAGACACTCTGGTTGTTTCCAGATTCTGGCTATTGTGAATAGTACTGCTATGAAGATAAAAGTGCAGATGGTGTTTCTGCTGTGTTTTTGGCTTCCCAGGGTACATTCCCAGGAGTGGTATGGCTGGGTCAAATGGGAGCTCAATTTCTAGTCTTTGGAGGAATGTCCATATTGTTTCCAAAAAGGCTGTACCAGTAAACATTCCCACCAACAATGGATGAGAGTCAGTTTTTCCCGCATCCATGCCAGCACTTGTTGCTCTAGCTCTTTTGGATATGTGCCAGTCTCTGTGATGTGAGATGATATCTCATTGTTGTTTTGATTTGCATCTCTCTAATGATTAATGATGATGAACATTTTTCATATGAAAGGGCATTTTATATTAATTTCCTAGTATTTAACAACTTAACATAAACTTCATGACATAAACAAAAAAAATTATTTCACATTTCTAGAGGCCAGATTATTACATCAACATGTTTGCACTCCCTTCATTGCTCTAGGGAAGAATCCATATAGAATACTTGTTGGTACTGAAGTACATCTGGATAACCTATTGTAACTTTTAATAACAGTAGCAAAGACCCTTTTAATAAGGTTGTCTTTAGTTTACTTTATTTTAGTAAACCTTATCAAAACTAAACCTACTTTATTAAGATAACCCTACTTTATTAAGTAAACCTTCAGAAGTTTCCAAATATCATGACATTAAAAACTGGAATTGAGGGGCCGGAGCGATAGCCCAGCGGGAAGGGCATTTGCCTTGCATGCGGCCGGCCTGTGCTGGCCTGGGTTTGATCCCCGGCATCCCATATGGTCCCCCGAGCACTGCCAGGAGTAATTCCTGAGTGCAGAGCCAGGAGAAACCCCTGAGCATTGCCGGGAGTGACCCAAAAAAAAAAAAACATATAAAAGAAAAAAAAAAACTGGAATTGAGAGTGGAGCACCCTCAGTGAGTGACTGTGAGTAGAGTGTTGACTTGCACATGGCCAAACTAGGTTCAATCATGGCATCCAATATGGCCCCTGAGCACCGGCAGGAGTAATTTCTGACTGCAGAGCCAGAAGTAACCCCTGATCATCACCAGGTGTGACCCAAAGAAGCAAAATTAAATGAATAAATAACTGGAATCTATGACCAGAGAAATAGTACAGTGTGTACAGCTCTTGCTTGCATGCAGCAAACCCAGGTTTGATCCCCAGAATCCTGATCACTGCCAGGACTGACTCCTGAACACAGAGCCAGGTATGACCCCAAAACAAAACAAAAAACACCCTGAAATTCAATACAAAGTTTGATTTACAAATTACTTTTAGACGCTCTACAGTTGAGGCTAAGTGGCAGATTACTTGTCATGCATCAGATCGTGAGTTTGATCTAGCACCACATCACATTGCGACATCTCCACAGTGCCAAAACAAGTGTGACTCTAGGCATA